>JAMAKO010000036.1:0-278980 GCA_023628555.1 Chaetomiaceae sp. R4402 | reverse complement strand
CCCTAACCCTAACCCTAACCCTAACCCTAACCCTAACCCTAACCCTAACCCTAACCCTAACCCTAACCCTAACCCTATACAGTAAACGTAGTTCGCCGGACTTACTGTTGAGACACTTGCTTATGCACTTGTTGTGAACCCTTTAGCTTCACCGAACCTCAAGGCTCCGACCCTGATAATACTTTCAGGAGTCCCTTGGAGACTCTAGGTGCTTGGGATTCGTCACATACGGCGGTGTAGAGTTGCATATTGTAATGGTTTGGGTAACCCATTGGCTGCAAACGCAGGGGATTGATACGACAGACCGCTGCGTCACAAGGCACAACACAAGTTGACTGAATGCACCCCACCTATAAATCTCATCATCAATTGCGTTGAAGGTAACCGACCATGGCCGAGGGCTGCCGAGGCCCGAACGGGCTCAGCCCGTTACACATTTGGAATGCCGAACTCCCGACTAATGGCTCGAATAGAATGGCTACCGCAATCGTATTGCTAACCACATCTTGTATATCTTGCTCGGTATATGTCATATTGAATTGATGAAACTGCGGGCAAAAAATGGAGTGGTTTGAGTCAAGATTGAGTATGAGGTGGTCAGTTGAAGTGGTTGGGTTGAAAAAGCGGTGTGGACGTACAAGCTGATCGGAAAGTGGGGTGATCGGAATGGGGGGTACACTCCACTTACGCCACAACCCGGAGTCTCAAATGTCGGCCTGGTCGATCTCGGGCCGTTGACTCCGCGGTAACGTCCGGTCCGCACTCTGCGCGTCTTCCAAGAGATCCAAGGAATGCTTGGCGATCGCGCTGTAGTATTGGCCTTCCCAACGTCCCGGTCTGCGTCGTGGGTTGTGTCCGGCTAATATGGATAGTCTTCCAGCCGAGATAAGACTCCGCATAGGAAGAACAGAGGACGCTGGGGAGTGGGGAAGAAAAGGCCAAGTTGGAGAAGCATCTCCGCACCGGCCCGCCCCAGCTGCCCGTCTTGGCAAGCGGTACAACGTCATCGCGGCTTTAAGTGTCAATTCCCGAGAGCCTCTCTATTTTTGCGCACCGCATCGCCTTGCATCGACCCTCCAAGCCCCCAGTGTCCCCGCATCTCTAACCAGAGTTCTGGGTAAATCACGACGCGATGCTTCTAGAAGGGCCGACCACGGCCGATGACACTGGCTCCTGCAGTCTGGCTGAGGACTCGAGGGAGGAGGGTAGGACAAGGAGGAGGGTACAGGACTCGTAGAGGGGTATATAAGTACCCCAAGGACAGTGAGTCGCTGTGGGTGGTGTATTCCGCTGCTCATTCCGTCACAACCTAGCATCGACGACCGTTGGCGTGCAAGCTCAAGATGGCCTCTCTCGTTCTACTCCTCGGTGCTGCCGCCGCCTCTGCATCTGCGCAGTATGTTCCCCAGCCGTGGGCATACGCCCAAAAGGAACCCCCCGTCCAAGTCAAGGTCAACGCCGGTGTGCGGCACCAGACCATGATCGGTGGTGGCTGTTCGGGCGCGTTCGGCGTTGCCTGCGACCAGACCGGCAGCCGCGGGCTATCAGCTGCCAACCAGCAGTTGGTCAGCGACATCCTCTTCAACGAGAACATCGGCGGGCTGTCGATCCTACGGAACCGCATCGGGTCCAATCCCGGGGACGGCCTCCTCGCCACGTGCCCCTCGACGCCCAGCTCGCCGGCAAACTACACCTTCAGCGTCAACGAGGACACGGCCGACAGCTGCCAGCTCAAGCTCACGCGCCAGGCGCTCAAGGCCAACCCCGACCTCTTCATCTACGCCGACGCCTGGTCCGCCCCTGGCTGCTTCAAGACGGATGCGACCGACAACAACGGCGGCTTCATCTGCGGCGTGCGCGGCAGCAACTGCACGCACGACTGGCGGCAGGCGTACGCCGATTACCTAGTCCAGTACGCCAAGGAGTACGAGCAGCGCGGCATCAGAGTGAGCATGCTGGGCGCGTACAACGAGCCCGACTTCAACCCGGTCACGTACTCCAGCATGGAGTCGGACGGATACCAGGCCAAGGACTTCCTCGAGGTCATGTATCCGACGGTCAAGAAGTACCGCAAGGACCTGCTGGTGTCCTGCTGCGACGCCACTGGCGCACGCCAGGAACGTGACATCTTGTACGAGCTCGAATCGGCCGGTGGCGGCAACCTGTATGACGTTGCGACCTGGCACAATTACCAGAGCGAGCCCAAGGAGGCCTTCAACACGCAGGGCCAACCCAACATGATGACGGAGTGGTCCGACGGCAGCGGCGGTTGGAACAACACCTGGGACACTACGGGCCAGATGGCTGAGGGCTTCCAGTGGGCTTTGTACATGTGAGTGTGGGCGACACCTGTATGCTCCGTGCTGGTCGCTAACATGAGTGCCCACTTAGGCACAACGCCATTACGCGCAGCAACACGGCGGGTTACCTGCATTGGTGGTGCTCCCAGGATAACAACGGCGGTAGCGGTAGCGACGCAGTGCTGGTGCGACTGTCGGGCAACACCTACGACGTATCGGCGCGCTTGTGGGCCTTTGCTGGCTTCTTCCGGTTTGCCCGCCCCGGCTCGGTGCGTGTCGACGCCAGTAGCTCTGTCGAGACGCTCTATGTCAGCGCCTTCGAGAACACTAACGGCACCGTCTCCATCCCTGTCATCAACGCAGCCCACTTTGAGCGTGATGTCGACATTAGCCTGGCTGGCCTTCGCGGCCTCAACAAGCACTCTGCCGTCGCCTACCTTGCCGACAACAATCACAACAACGCCAAGGTCGCTTCGTACCAGATTCGTGGCAACACTCTTCAAGTGAGTGTGCCGCCGCGGTCCATGACCACCTTTTTCCTGGAGTAGAAAAGTGGCTTTGTTGCGGAGATGTATACTATAGGCTGCTACAAGAGACTACATTACCATTAGCTAATGCCTTGCCATCCTGGCCCCTTGTTGAGAATGAACTTAAGTTTCTTATCTCGTCAAATACATCGTTGTCGACACCTTGGTCTTGTATCTTAAATTGTCGTCGCGGTTAGCCCCTTCTACTTAGCATGCTCTGGATAAATCAATAACAAGATTATACAATATCGAGCACTATATTCTAAGCGAATAAAGAAACCGATTGTTCCTCTAGGACGTAACAATCCAGAGACTAGCCAGCAAAGATTTGTAGACTGTTTGATATCTTCGCCGTTACATAATTGGACGAGACTCTAATAGATGCCCAACTTTTCAAGCATTCTCTTGTCTCGCACTCTCAGGTCTCCCTCCCATACTCCCGTCGAAGAGACTAATTACCATAATGACCGAGTGAACATACATGTACTGAGCCTTGGCTGGCAGACATCTGCCTAGTCTTTGCATCTCAGGCACAAAGACGTCGACCACACATTCCCAACCATTGAATCTAGCCTCCCGTACCATGTTTTTCAGGAATATAAGTATCGTCTCCTCCGCATCGAGACTCCGTCTTGCTCACGCCTATACCAAACTGTTAGCACCTTGAATCATCGGTTAGACGCTGCCTCGAATATATACGTCAAGACAGTAGTAGACGCTCCAGCAGCTGTATGTGCCGTCGTTGTATAACATGTGATTGTTGTCGCGGTAGCAGTTGAAGTTCCGGTAGTTGTTCTTGCCGGACCTGATTGCAATATTATCAGCTTGCTGTTTAACTCCCCCTGGGTTCTCACATCCATCCTTACCCCGCATACGTCCCAGCGCTGTATCCGCTCGCGGCACCCTGGATGTTGGATGTGAAGTACGTGTTGGACGGGAACGTGCAGCTGATGGAGGCACCTTCCCATGCCTTCCACCCGCCTGAGCCGGGACTGTTGACACGGCACTGGTTCGAGCTAGACGGAACCACATTCTGGCTAGCCTGGGCGTCGTCCGAGTAGTAAATCATCTGCGAGAAGGGAACCTGCCCAAGCGGCGAGTTCTGGTAGCAGTTGGCAAGATGGACGCCCTCGCCGTTCCGCTTGCTAACGGCGGCCGCATTCGCCCCGAGGGCTAGCAGGGTCAGGGTAATGAGGGTCGACGGCTGCATGGTGGGAACGACTGTTGATTGTAGGGTGATGTCTCGATGGACGGGAAACAAGATGGAGGCACCTCGATACTTTATACACGTTCCTGTACATTGCTACGAATGCAAACTTCTCTCCTTGAGCTTCAGCCAGGCAGAATTAAACTAAGTCTGACTCTCTGACTGTGTACGATCATGCAGTGATACTCACGAAGGTTGCTGAATAAGGGCCTGGATGCGAATCCAGCTTGATGCGACTCTGACAGACATTTGCCTAGGCAGCAGCAAATACTTCTTTTGCAGTCCCACCCCCCCTCTATCCCCTTCTGCTCGGAAATGTTAACCTGATCGTGTTGCCAAGCCTTGGTCAGTCAGCCGTCTCCATATTGGCTGTCATTTAGGTCCACGTCTCCACGACCACGGCCCGAATGACGTTGCTACCCACATGTGTCCTCGGATACCGAGACGTATAGGTGAGTGTGAACTTTTGCGACCTGTGGCCTTTATCAGGAACGAGTTGGGCGGTTCGTCAGTGCTTGTGGAACTGCGTCCCTGACACGTTGTGCAACCCCGAGGCGACGCTGTCGCTCCGCCCTCCTAATAACCAGCTTGAATATCATGTGGACTCTGATTAACCGCTTGCGGTGCCAATTGATCTCAGGGTGGGCAGTTGAAACTTTTGTTGTTGGGCATCAGCTACTTACAGCTATGGCAATATGACCCCTCATATCAGCGAGCTAGTGGTTTTTTTCACGCGCTCAATGAGGACGTACAGCCTTGCTACTAAGTGTCAATGCAGTGGTGCCGATGTGCTGCTCATTAAGTGAGTTGAGTACAGGTGTCCACAGCTGGCAAGTATAGAACAAGGAAGAGTGTTGCGGGACATCGTGTTCGGGGCCAGCCCATGCCAAGAAGCAAAGCGCGCAAACAGAACAAACATCTGGATTTCGTAAATTGACCGCCCAGCTGAGCAGTGCCAGTGGCAACAGCTAAAGCAAAAGCGCTGAGCGGCGCCGGAACACGAACTAATTGCAAAGCGTGGCAACATGTGTCGCCGGCTACCTTACTCCAATTTAGCCGTCTTTCGAAAATGCCGACTGATATTGCCGGTTGGAGTGCCCGTCGTTAAGAGACAGGGGTATGTCATGGCAGCACGTACAAGCTTAACTTCTATATCCGAGTCTCCTTCCACTCCCGAAGGCCGCTCATCGTTCCAAGCATCAGAATCACATGATATTGTCTCATTATGTGGTTGTCATTGGTTCTCTCGGCCCTCGTCGCCTCTGCCAATGCTGCGTCCCAACCGCCTACCGTCACCCTCCGAGATGGCATCTACGCTGGCACAACCACCCGGCTGGCATTCGCGACCGTCATTGTCGACAAGTTCCTAGGCATTCCCTATGCAGCAACTCCAGAGAGATTCAAGGCCGCTCAACCGCGACCAGCAGGGTCACAGCTGATCAATGCAACCGAGCAACCTCCGGCGTGCATTCAGCAATGTGAGCGGCCCATTCCGCTCCTTGGCCATCGCTGACAAGGGACAGCGTCGAGTCCCGGTGCTCCAGAGAGCGAAGACTGCCTGTTTTTGAATCTGTTTGCGCCGCGGGACGGCTGTGGAAAGAGGAAGGGCAAGCGGGCTGTCATGCTATGGTTCTACGGCGGTGCCCTGTCGAGCGGCTCCATCCGCAGTATTGACGGCTCTTCTCTGGCAGCCAACCAAGACGTCATCGTTGTGGCGTGCAACTACCGGCTCGGCGTGTTTGGCTTTCCCGGCAACCTGACAGGACTCCCGCGTGACGAACTGAATCCGGGCTTCCGGGACCAGAAGATGGCGATGCGATGGATCCAGGAGAACATAGCTCGTTTCGGCGGTGACCCGGCGAAGGTGACAATCTTCGGCGAATCGGCCGGCGCGGTGTCGGTTGACAGCCACCTCATCAGTGAGCTCCGAGATCCACCTTTCTGGGCGGCAATCCTAGAGAGCGGTGGGCTGCACACCTTCAACCGCATTGCACTGGGCGTCGGCGTGTCAGTCACCGGACTTGGAACAGGCAACAAGGCCGGCGAGCCTCCGTTGCTGACCCTGGCAAAGTACATGAATTGCAGCGTGGAGGCCGCAGTTTCGTGTCTCCAGACCAAGCCCCTGACAGAGATCAAATCTGCCGTTCTGAGCCTAAATCTGCTGTTCGCACCAGTGGACGATGGGGGCAGGACCAGTGTCGCGGACACAGACTCGGCACGTCGGGCTGGACGCACAGCCAGAGTGCCAGTGCTCATCGGCAGCACCTTCATGGAGGGCGGCATCCTGCCGGCAAAAGCGCTGCAGTCCAAGTCGCTGGAGCAATGGGCGCGTATGATTTATCCCGAAAACGCAACCGCTGCAGCTGCGGTTGTTCGCGCCTACGCCGTCGGCTCTGCGCAGACTTCAACCCCTGACGAAGCTGTCAAGTTGCTGCACTCGGACTTCCAGTTTGCCTGCACCACCACTTACGACAGCAACATCATTTCCGGTATCGGCATACGTGAGTCACCCCATAAAGGTGTCTGTTTACGGGATGGAGTGCTGATTTGCACAGCAACATGGCGCTACGTGTTCAACGCCTCGTTGGCGAGCGGGCCTGCGGCGCACGGAAGCGAGATCAGCTTTGTCTTCGGCGACCCTCAGACGGGCGCCACCAACCAAGCGCTGGCCGCAAAGATACAGGCTGCATGGGCAAGCTTTGCAAGGAATCCAACAGTGGGCCCTGGCTGGACGCGGTACATCCCCACCACGCAGTCACTTGCCGACCTCGGAGGCGAGGGCAGTCGAGACTCCATTACTATGATCGAACCAGCTGTAGTGGACTCCAGGTGCAATGTGTTCTGGGACGCCTACGATCCTAGCAGACCCAGGTAGTGCGTAACGGGTACCGTTTTGCCTCCGACATACAATATAAACTGCAATGCAACCATGTTTTACCGCGCCCTCCGCCCAATGTCGGCTAGTATCCGTAGATGAATGTGTATCGCTGGTCCCCCCTCCGCTCCGAACTGTTGAGCTCGTCGATGAAGTTCTCCTCGGTCCAGGACTCTAGTATCTTCCTCCTCTTCCGGTTCTCGAGCATGTACATACCCCGAATGAAGATGAACCCAATCATGCCGACTGCAATCAAGATCATGGTCACAGTCAGGGGGTAAGCGTAGCTTGGGGCGTACTGGCTCTTGAAGAGCTGGCCCGCAATCACGCCCGCCAAGTTCGAGTACCCGTTGAGGCCGAGCACGAAGGACCGCGACGTCTTCCAAGGCGTGTTACCCGCCAGCCAAACCGCGATCAGCGGGCCGCTGGCAAACACACCCGACAGGCACACGTGCGCGAACCCGTACCGTAACTTGGGGTTGGAGGAAGCAGCCATGACGGCGCATCCGATCAGTCCCAGAAGCATGCCGAACACCGTGTGCAACGAGCGCTCGCGGAAACGGTCCGAGGAGAAGACGACGAGAATCAGGCCCACGGTGCCGGCGACAAAGGGCGGCACGGACATCAGCGTCGCCGTCACGCCCGAGTAGTCCATGCCCTGTACGACGAGCGGAAGGAAGGTCGTAAAGGCGGTGACCGGCTTCGATTGTCAGCAGGAGCTTCAGCGTGTCAAAGAAAGGAAGCCCTTACCAGAACCGCTAAGATGTTGAAGACGATGATCAACAGCTTCTTCCAGTCCTTCAGCACGTCGACAATGTCGCGGGCATTAATGCCGTTGCTCTGGCCATATTCGGTAATCTCCTGAGCACCAGCGAGGTCCCGGTCCATCCGGCTCACCGCGTGTGCCCGCTCGTCGTGGCTCAAGAACCAGGCCGTGCTGACGTCGGTCGGGAGAACGAACCAGGCGACGATGGCCAGGAGCACGGTCAGGCCACCCTCGAACAGGAAGACGATTTGCCAGCCATGCACGCGAGAGCTTTCAATGTGCAAAAGCCCGTAAGCGAGAAGACCAGCGAACGCGCCTGCAACCGAGTACATGCCGGAGAAGAGTCCCATCCGCAGACCCAGCGAGAACTTGGGGTACATAAGCGACATGTAATAGAAGGACGTCTGCGTAAACCCTGCCTCGGCAACACCCAGGAGCAGGCGGAGGGCGATGAGCGTGCCGGTTGACTTGATGCCCGCGTGGGCCATGCACAGCGCGCCCCATACGAGCAGCTGGGCTACGATCCATCGGTGTGGTCCGACTCGGCGGCCGATCAGGACGGAGATGGGCTGCAGGGGGACGTAGGTTGCCGAGAACTTGAAGTGGTCAGCGGGGTACCGACACAGCGGAGCGCAAGCGGCATACCAGTGACAAAGAGTTTGGGATGTCGTCTGGGTGCAGGTTGGCGTCCTTCACAAAGCTGCTGGTGGCTACAAATCCGACGTTGGTCTTATCGATGCCGCAAAGCTGTGCAACGGTCAGCACGCATCCGCGGCCTGGTGGGCCGGGGGACTCACAATGAAGCTGGCGGCCAGGATCAAGAGGACGGTGAAGTCCAGTTTCAGGTTGATTTTCTTGTCGAGGTTCTTCTCGCCCTCGCCTGCAGGAGAGTAATGGGTAGTGAGTTGTTCATGGCCGGCATCTTTTGCGTATTCGACCTCCGTGGGGTGGGCCTTGTCCGCTCGGGAACTCTCGATATCCTCGGGGCTCATCTTGTTCTGTCAACCCCCTGCAAGGAATCCTCTCGGGGTGGATTCGAGAAGAAACACTTGATTTGTGGTAGGACAAACGATTCTGGCGGCCACGTCCCGTTTAACAGTGTCACTTTCGGAAACACAGAGAAGAAGGCAGCGCGTTCCCGCTGACAGGGCGGCATACGCGGTGGATAACATTACCACTGCCCTCCAGCGGGGATTGACCGAGAGGGGTTGCAGGCCCAGGGACCGATACACCAATGAGGCCCGTCAACTGTGGTTTGCATTTCCGGGCCTAAGCCGCGGGCAAGATCCTTCTCATGGGCCCGGCAATTTGGGCCGGCACTGAACGCCTACTGTGCTGTTCATTGTATCGTTCGCGGTATGCAGGCATTTAGCCGGGTGTTGGTACCGAGCCACCCGTTACCCCAAGTCGCGTTCCCGCCCCAATCATCCCCAGAAGCCTCACCAGTCAGCTTGCTGGTCCTGCACCCCAAAGAAGCGCCAGGCGTTGAACGCTGTGTCGAACAAACCGCAGGGAGCCGGAGCTATTCGCTTTGAAGCTTGCGATCAAGATGGCGACCATCGACACTGGTATTTGCCCGCATCAGGCGATCCCCCAAGACCGCATCGACTGCTCGGCGGCCGTTGTCAGTGACAATGTAAACGAGATCCTGAAGGAGTATGACACGATCCGCGAGGCATGTCCCGTTGCATATACGACCCAGTACGGGGGCTACTGGCTCATGACACGATACGACGACATTAAAGCGGCTGCCCTGGATTCCGACACCTTCATCTCGTCCGTTCGAGCCGTCATTCCGTCAGACCCCCGCGGCCTGCGGAGGCCGCCGCTCAACTTTGACGCACCCAACCACACGCCGTACCGGACCGCCCTGGACCGGACACTGAAGCCGGCGCGCATCAAGCGACTGACAGAGCGTCTGGAGCAGCATGCCGAGGCACTGCTGTCGCCCCTTCTGCAGAGACAGGACGGGAACATCTGCACCGAGTTCGCGGCCCAGTTCGCCGCTTGGGTCGAGACGGAGTGGCTGAACCTGGCGCCGGAGACTGCACCGCGGCTGGCCAGTACGGCCTCGGCGTGGGTCAATGCGTGGCGCCAAATGGACGGCGAGAAAACGACGTACTACAGCACCCAGCTTTATGACATTGCGCGTGCCGTACTAGCAGACAGGAGGGAACATCCCCGTGACCCGGAGGAGGATCCGGCGAGCAGCCTGCTGTTGGAAAGGAACAGCAACGGGGAACCGCTTGAGGATGTCCACCTCGTGTAGGGAGGCCAGCTACCCACTGATTATGATGATGGGACGATAGGCTAACGGCAACAGCGGGTGCATACGCCAGAGTCTGGTTGTAGGGATGGTAGCGCCGCCGCTGATGCTGGGAGGCATGTGCAACCACCTTTCCGCAGACCAACAGCTCCAGCAGCAGCTCAGGGAAGACCCCAGCCTGATTCCGGCGGCCGTCGAGGAGTTCGTGCGGCTGTTTAGCCCCTACCGCGGCTTCGCCAGAACGGTGTCCAAAGATATTGAGATGCACGGGCAGACGATCAAGCCGGGAGTCCCGATCTCGCTCACCTACAGCGCTGCGAACCGCGATCCCACCATCTTCGAAAATCCGCATCAGTTTGTGCTGAACCGACCCAACATTGCGATGCACCTTGGCTTTGGCAGGGGGCGGCATCGTTGCGTCGGACAACCCCTCGCAAAGCTGTACGTCGGGTTCCCAGCAATCTGACACGAGCGAGTCTTGGGACGTGGCTAACCTCTCATAGGGCTCTACAAGTTGCCTTGCGGACCTTGCTGAGGAACACAACCAAGTTCGAAGTTAATGGCGAGCTACAGTTTGCAAGGATGCCCGAGATGGGCATCATAAGCTGTCCCCTCCGCTTCGAGGTTTGAAAACAGCGCGCAGGGTTGTGGTTGAAGCATCTCGACACTGGATAGGTAGCAAAATAGATGGCCAAGTACTATTGTCGACACTCTGCAGCTCGCTCACTCCTTTACAACGGCCAGCGCCGTAGTAAACCTGACCTGTGCTAGTAATTTCATGCGACATCTAGCCACTTTTGGTCCGGCGCGACTTCAAGATACAATCAACATGCTTCTTCTCCCTGGCCTTCGCGAGCCTGGCCGACGGCGCGGTGGGCGAGCCGGGCGAGCTCGGCAACGAAGTCGTCCACCATGCGCATGTGGGCCATCTCGTCCCGCGCCAGACGGCGCATACGCATCTCCTTAATCAGGCGCGGCGTCGTGCCCAGAAGGTCCAAATCAAGCTCGACGTGCGGGCCGAGCGGGCTGTAGATAAGGTTGCAGAAGATGGTCCAGGCGGCCGAGATGGGGTAGAAGACAGCCATCCTGCGAGGTCAGCAACATGGTCACGATAACAGGCAGAAGGCCCAATCGTCGTGGAGCAATTCACGCACCAGAATGCTTCGCCCATCAGATTGTGGACAATGGCGTGCATGTAGAACAACGTTGATCGGCTCGCCTCCACCGCCAGCGCCAGGCTGGAGTCGAGCCCATCCGCCTCGTCACTCTGTTCCGCGGACCAAGAGCGACAGCGACTTGTCGCCTCGTGAATTGTGGCCACCAGGTGGTGGTACTCGACGTGGATCATGACGCTCTCCATCATTCGCGGCTCCGACAGATCGGGCGGCGTCGGCTTCTCGCGCAGTGACAGGATAGGCCGAAATCCCGGGGGCACCGACAAGCGCCATGCCTCGAGCTCGTCGTCCAGCTGGCGGATGTCGCTGATGAGCTCGGCATCCGACTTGCGTAGGGAGCGGGCCGAGTACAGCAGCGTGTACGTCCTGGACTTGATCATGTCTAGCCGCACGTCGCCTGGGAGCAGCGGTACGGCGGTGTCGTCGAGCAGCAGCGGCTCGGATTCGGGCCGGTCGTGGACGTACTTGAGACCCAGGTAGCCACGCGGCAGCTCCAGGTCACAGTCGTCGTCGTTGATGGACGGCGGCTGGCCGGTACGCAGCGATATCTCTTTGTCGTTGCTGTAAATCAGCCAAAAGAGCTTCCGGAGCTGGTTTTTCTGGCGCCACGAGGCGTCCGCAACGCCGTCGTCCGCGAGGGGTGGCACCACAGTCGTGTTGGCGCCGAGAGTGAACATCATGCGGCAGGCGACCGAGTGGAACACGGCGGCCTTTTGCAACTGGCCCAGCAGGAGATGGTACAAGCCCTGGGGGCAGGTCAGTACTAGTTGTAATTCACCAGCAACCGATGGTTCTGCAAAGGTTTACCTACCAGCATGAAACACGTCTGCAGCCCGTCGAGGGTCGTTTCGTGCAGCACTTGGGGCAGCAAATACTGCGCCTGTACGGCGCACTCCTCGCTGTCGAGCGACGGCATAGACTTGGGGTACAAGTGGTGGAGCGTCAGAATGGCCATGAACGAGAAGATGCACGCACGCCCCATGACAGCCTCAAGCGAACACCGGCCCGCGTGGTCGTCGTACGCCCGCTCAACCGTCTGCGCAAACAGAGTGGCGTCGATCAAGGGCCAGATGCGCTTCATGGGGCTGCCAGAGAAAATGTCGACGCATTCCTGCACCACGCGCCGCTCTGGCAGGGCCCTCAGCGCGGCCAGGTGCATCGTGTTGCTGCAGAGAAATGCCGGGTGGACGGCGTGGCGCATTCGCAGATCGCACAAGCTCTGGAACGGCGCGCCCTCGCCCGTCCGTGCTGCAATCCAGCGCCGGCCTTCGGGGGAGAGGAAGGGGAGGCCGCTGTCGAGGCTGATGTCGCCGAGATGGCAGCCGGCGAAGTGGAGCCTCCCAAAGACCGGCCCTGGTGCCGACGGCGGGGTGGGGACCTCTGCCCGGGGCGCTGTGGAGGAGCCAGACGCCTGTCCGCCGGACGAGCCCGCGCCGGGGCTGCAGGACCCAGGCAAGCCGCGGATTGTGACGACAGTCCCTGCCGAGGGAGATGAAGCGAAGAACCCGTTTACATCGACGGGTCCCAGTACTCCCAGCTGCATGCCAGTGTGGCTAGCAGCAGGGGGGCAGTCATCCTGTGCTGCAGGTGGCTGCTGCTCTGTCTGCTCCACAAGCGCATGCCGCCTTTGGTCACGACGGACTTCGGTTAGCCCGGTGTCTGGATCAAAGGGGAGACGCAATATCAACGCACCTCTTGCCCTTGCCTCTTCGCCGAGTGGATACGGGGCGGTGGAAGGTGCATGGCAGATCGTGATGGCGGCACCAGTCGCACCGGGGGCTTGCGGCGTCGCATTGGATCTGCCACAGTCAGCGGGAATCAATCAAGCGGGTCAGAATAGGTTTGCAAGCCCGGGCGTGCCTTTCGCTGGTAGCATGCGTCGCATGCCCGCTTCCTCATGTCGAACGGATGGCAGGATAAGTAATCGGCATCGGCCGGGGCAATGTAGGGACTTTTCAAGGGGGGCGTACCGAAATGAAAATCAACACCCGCCTTCCTTTTGTTCTTTTACTGCGGAGATTTCGAGAGACGGCGAAGGGGTATTCCGTAAGTCTTTGCGCGTCGAGTCGCGGCTGTGCCGCTAGCCTGCCGCCAGCCCCAGTGCCTTTGCCCTCCGTCTTTGTCAGCGGCCTGTGTCTCAGACGCTGTGGGCGGCAATTAGCTAAGCGGCATGCCGCCTCGAATGCCCGTTCAGTCACTTACACGGCAGCTGTCCGGCCACCCGCACTCAGATGGCCTCTATCTCCATGTATATAGCACAGGTCTACCGACCATCACGCTGTCTCTTGCGCTCCCCTCCGTCATGTACCACTCGAAGCTTGTTCTAGTCGTTACGGTGTACTGAGTCAACGTTTACATCTCCATCTCCGACATGTCAGACCTGACTGGGAGCGCGGCGCCGTCCGAAAAGGACAGCCCGTGGCTGCCTCAGCTCACGGCCCAGCGCAAACCAGCCGCCACCAACGGTCTTGCCGCCCGGCCGCTCGGCATTACTTGGAAAGATCTGACGGTATCCGCTGTTACCGCCGACGCAACTGTCCGCGAAAACTTCTTCTCGCAATACAACCTCGCGCAAAAGGTGCGAGACTCCCGGAGGACACCGCAGCTCAAAACCATCCTCCATGGCAGCCACGGCTGCGTCAAGCCGGGCGAGATGCTGCTGGTGCTGGGACGCCCCGGCTCCGGCTGCACGACGCTGCTGAAGGTGCTCGCCAACCACCGCCGAGGCTACGCCACTGTGGCCGGCGATGTCCGGTACGGTTGCATGTCTGCCGACGAGGCAGCACAATACCGCGGCCAGATCGTCCTCAACTCGGAAGACGAGCTGTTCTTCCCGTCGCTGACCGTTGGCCAGACGATGGACTTTGCGACGCGTCTCAAAATCTCTAGCGCCGGGCAGCAGCGGCGGCGAGAGACGCGCGATTCCATCCTCGACTCGCTGGGCATTGGCCACACGCGCACGACGCTGCTTGGCAACGAGTTTATCCGCGGCGTGTCAGGCGGAGAGCGCAAACGCGTGTCCATCGCCGAGTGCCTGGCCACCTCGGCGTCGGTGTTTTGCTGGGACAACAGCACACGCGGGCTGGACGCGAGCACGTAGGTAGCACACCAAAACACCAGCGCCGGAATTTGCTAACTTTATAGTGCTGTTGAGTGGGCCAAGGCCGTGCGTGCTATGACAGATGCGCTGGGGCTCTCCTCCATTGCCACGCTGTACCAGGCCGGCAACGGCATCTTCGAGCTGTTCGACAAGGTCCTCGTGCTCGATGGGGGCGAGCAGATCTACTACGGTCCGACTTGCGAGGCGAGGCCGTTTATGGAGCGCCTCGGCTTTGTCTGCCAAGAGGGTGCCAACATCGCCGACTTCCTCACCGGCGTCACTGTGCCCACCGAACGGCGGATCCGTCCCGGGCACGAGTTGACCGTTCCCCGCACCGCCGCCGCCGTGAGGGCCGAGTACCAGAAATCTGCCGTCTGCCATGCTATGCAGGCCCAGTATGACTACTCGGAAAGCAGAGACGCCGAGCGCAACACGAGACTATTCAAGCAGAGCGTCGCTGCCGAGAAGCACAGGCGGCTGCCAGCAGGCAGCCCCCTTACAGCTAGCTTTCACGCTCAGGTTTGGGCGTGCGTCATCCGGCAGTACCAAATTGTGTGGGGCGACAAAACCAGCTTCCTCGTCAAGCAGGGGTTCACGCTTGTGCAGGCACTGGTGATGGGCTCGCTCTTCTACAACGCCCCCGGCGACTCGGCGGGCCTGTTCGTGAAGGGCGGCGCGCTCTTCTTCTCACTACTCTACAACGCGCTTCTGTCCATGACCGAGGTTGCCAGCTCGTTCAGCGGCCGGCCTGTTCTGGCGAAGCATAAGGCCTTTGCCTTCCATCACCCAGCCGCCCTCTGCGCCGCCCAAATCGCCGCCGACATCCCTCTGCTGTTGCTCCAAGTCTCCGTGTTTGGGGTCGTACTCTACTTCCTCGTTGGTCTCACGGCGAGCGCAGCGGCTTTCTTCACGTATTGGGCCATTCTTATGGTGACATCGATGGTACGTGTACCGCGTCCCTGCTCTACATTCCAGGCCAGCAGCTGACTACCGCCACAGTGCGTAACAGCACTCTTCCGAGCCATCGGCGCGGCGTTCTCAACGTTTGACGCGGCGTCTAAGCTCGCCGGCCTTACCATCACGTCGGCTATGATGTACACGGGCTACATGATCCCGAAGCCGCAGATGCATCCCTGGTTTGTGTGGCTGTATTGGATCAACCCGCTGGCGTACGCGTTCGACGCCCTTCTGTCCAACGAGTTTCACGCCAAGACGATCGACTGCGTCGCAAAGAACTTGGTGCCCAGCGGGCCCGGCTACTCTGACCCAGCCCACCAGTCGTGCGCCGGCGTCGCCGGGGCGGTGGCGGGCCAAACCGCGCTCTCAGGAGATCAGTACCTGGCCAGTCTTACATACAGCCACGCACACGTCTGGAGGAATGTGGGGATTATCCTGGCGTGGTGGGTGTTCTTTGTCGCTATCTCGGTTATCGCGACCATGAGTTGGCGCGCGGCGTGGGACGGCGACGCCGGCATGGTGATTCCACGCGAGTGTGCCAGGGTTGCCGGCTCTAGACAGCAGCGGGATGAAGAGGCCGGGGCCGGTGTGGAACTCTCCGCGGAGAGCGAAGTGATTAAAGCCCCTGGCGTACCGGGCCACAACCTGATGCCCTGCGGGGCGGTTTTCACGTGGAAAGATTTGTCGTACAGCGTCAGGGCGCCCGGCGGTGACCGGCTCCTACTGGACAAGGTGCAGGGCTGGGTGAAGCCGGGCATGCTCGGTGCGCTCATGGGTGCGTCAGGGGCTGGCAAGACCACGCTTCTCGACGTGCTCGCGCAGCGCAAGACCGACGGGACCATCCGCGGCTCTGTTATGGTGGGGGGCCGGCCGCTGCCAGTTTCGTTCCAGCGCTCCGCTGGCTACTGCGAGCAGCTCGACGTCCACGAACCACTGGCTACCGTTCGCGAGGCCCTGGAGTTCTCAGCCCTTCTCCGGCAAGGGCGGGACATCCCGCGACAACAAAAGCTCCAGTACGTCGACACCATACTCGACCTGCTCGAGCTTAGTGACCTGGCCGACACGCTGATCGGGCAGCCCGGCGCGGGCCTGACCGTTGAGCAACGCAAGCGCGTGACCATCGGCGTTGAGCTGGTCGCGAAGCCCAGCATCCTGCTCTTCCTTGACGAGCCGACTTCGGGCCTCGACGGCCAGTCTGCGTACAACACTGTGCGATTTCTGCGCAAGCTCGCCGACCTCGGTCAGGCTGTCCTGGTCACGATCCACCAGCCGTCCGCCCAGGTCTTTTCCGTGTTTGACTCGCTGCTACTGCTCGCCGCCGGCGGCAGGACGGCCTACTTCGGCGAGATAGGCGAGCACGGCAGAACCGTCCGAGGCTACTTTGAGCGCCACGGCGCGCCGTGCCCAGGGGAGGCCAACCTCGCCGAGCACATCATCGACGTCGTCTCCGGGGCGCTGGCGCAGGGGCGGGATTGGAGCGAGATCTGGGTTGCGTCCCCCGAGCACGCAGCTGTCAACCAGGAGCTGGATCGCCTCGTTGGCAGCGCGGCGGACATTCCAGTGGTCGAGAAGACGGACGACAGCGCCCAGTTTGCCGCGCCCCTGTGGACGCAAATTAAGCTGGTGACGCAGCGGACAAGCGTCTCGATGTTCCGCAACACGGACTACGTCAACAACAAGATCGTGCTCCACATCGCCACAGCACTGTTCAACGGCTTTTCCTTCTGGCAGATTGGCGACTCGGTGTCCAACATGCAGATGCGCCTCTTCACTGTCTTCAACTTTGTCTTTGTCGCCCCCGGCGTCATCAACCAGCTGCAACCGCTCTTCCTGCAGCGCCGCAGAATCTTTGAGGCGCGGGAGCAGAAGTCCAAGACGTACTCGTGGGCGGCCTTCGTCATTGCGGCGGTCGTGTCCGAGGTGCCGTATCTCTGTCTCTGCGCCGTCCTTTACTTCTGCGGCTGGTACTACACCGTGGGCTTCCCCGCCGAGCCCGGCCGAGCAGGCGCCACCTTGTTTGCCATGTTGATGTTCGAGTTTATCTACACAGGCATCGGACAGCTTGAGGCGGCTTGTGCGCCGAATGAGTTGTTTGCGGCGCTTGTCAACCCGCTCGTCATCGGCATCCTCCTGTCCTTCTGCGGCGTGCTCGTGCCGTATGCGCAAATGCTGTCGTTCTGGCGCAGCTGGCTGTACTGGATCAACCCGTTCAACTACCTGATTGGCAGCATGCTCGTGTTTGGCGTCTGGGGAACCCAGGTAACATGCACACCTGGCGAGCTCGCCCTGTTCGACCCGGCCAACGGCACTACGTGCGCCGAGTATCTCGCCGAGTACCTGCGAGGCACAGGACGTGGGGCCCGGCTGCTCAACCCAGAGGCAGCCCAGCAGTGCCAGGTATGTCCGTACAGCAACGGCAGCGTGTACCTGCAGGCACTTAACCTACAGGGGTACTATTATGGTTGGAGGGATGTCGGCATCGTGGTCATTTTCGTCCTGAGCTCGTACGCATTGCTGTTTCTGGTCATGAAGCTGAGGACGAGGGTTGTGAAGAACGCGGATTAGGCAACCAGGTACCCGCTTGGTATCTCCCAATTGTGGAAGTCGTGTACGAAGTCTGTTGCTGTCTGAGGCTCCATTTCCTGTACATCCAGTCTACATCCAACCTGCTTTCAATTGATTATCACATTCCACTCTACGACGGCCTGCGGTTCATTGCGCATTACTCTTTGCTTGGAGCAACTTGAAAGAATTGAGAAATATGGGATTGGGAGAGTCCCAAGCGACCTGGCACCAACCAGGCACCTGCCCGGCTGCTTGCCTCGGAAGTGAGGGTAGCCTGCCTAGGTACCTAGGTATATGCGGCGGGCATCTGATGTATTCGTTGGAAAGCTACGACGCAGCCCACATCCACATAGGCACTAGTGTTTCTGTATCATGATCCTCGTGGGCAACAAGCCTTTGGCCCGGAGAGCAAACGGAGCTCAAGCACTTCTGGGCAGGGATTCCATACCATGCCGCCCTGCAGTGTGCATCCTGCTTACCTAGGTACCTACCCGCCCTAGCCGTGTTCCGTCTTGGCTGCGTCCATTCCCTTGGACAGAGACTGTCGGGACACCAATCCTGCAACGCGTCGCCTCAACGTTAGCGCCAACTGGCTGACGCATTCAGGGGCGCTGCGCACACAGGCGCAGCATTCCGAGCCGGTGACTAAGCGGGAAGCAACCTCATCTGCTGGCCGGCTTGATGCTGTTCGTCGCCTTGGCCGTCTAGTTGGCTAATTTAACCTAGGCTCCGACACAACGCCAACTGATACAAAAAGATGCGTTCCCCACGGTCACTTGAGCTCGTGTTTTCCCGACAGACACATCATCTCACTGCATTGCACCACCATCATATTATGCGCCGTTATTTCACCAAGTCACTTTCGAGAGCACGACCTGCCATCTCCTCCCAGCGCCAGTCCAGAGCCCGGTTCCACCTCAGCCCGCCCGTTGCCATGAAGGCTGCCCACGTCACGTCCTGGGGCTCGGCCCCTACAGTCTCATCGGAGGCCGACTTGCCCGCGCCAGCACCCGGTCAGGTGCAGGTTAAGGTGCTCGCCGTTGCGGTGCCACGGCTGGTGCGCGGGCGTGCCCTCCGCGTGCACCCGAGCGCCATGGGCGCCTCTCTCCCGTTCGATCCCAGCGTCGACGGCGTCGTGCAGGACGAGGCCACAGGCGACCTGTACTATGTCAGCCCCATGGCAGCGCCGCTCTTCGCCGAACGCGCCAACATTGAGCGCAGTCAGCTGATCAAGCTCGCGCCCGGCGCAGATGCCGTCGCCGTCGCAACCAACGTCAACCCTATCAGCAGCAGCTGGATGGCGCTGCGGTGTCGCACCCTTGCCGGCGGCTGCCAGGGGGCTACCGTCCTCGTGCTTGGCGCCACGAGCACCAGCGGCCGCGGCGCCGTCAACGTGGCCCGCGCCCTCGGCGCCGCCCGCATCATCGGCATGGCGCGCAACGCGGTCACCCTGGCGGCGGTCGACGGTCTCGACGAGCGCGTCGTACTCCAGGAGCCCCTGACACTGCCGTCCACGGTCGGGCCCGTGCATATTGTCATCGACTTCGTTGGTGGCCGCGCCGCGATCGGCGTGCTGATGGCGGCCGAGGTCGAGCCCGGCAAGGAGCTGGAGTACATCCACGTCGGCGACCTCGCCGGCGAAGAGGTCATCGGACTACCTGCCCGCCTGCTCAACTCCAAACCCATCCGCATTACGGGGTCTGGCGGAGGCGTGTGGAGCCGGATGGAGATGAAGAGGGAGGCGGGCGAGATGCTAGGCGCAATTGCCAAGATGCCGCGTCCAGAGGGTGTCGTGACGGCAGCTCTGGCTGACATCGAAGTCGTCTGGGACAGCGAAGAGGCCAAAGCAAAGAGGTTGGTGATCATCCCGTGACGCAGTGTCGGGTCCATGTACTGCTGGGTTAGATAAACAATCGCACTATACTCTCTTGTGACCTCCCTGGTGTCTCGCGTGTTTTAGTAGCGCTGTGTACCTACATGTGTACCTAGGTAGGTAGTAAGGTAGACAGACGGCTAAGTGGCCGGAACGGGGGTCAGGGCATGCCCCGTGCTGTGTGCGCTGCATAGGTGTTACCATGCAGACGGACTGTAAGCTCCCCGACGGGCAAGACTGTTGTACGAGATTGACAATTCATAGTCATAAATGGACGAAAGCGTAGTTGTTGAAAGAATCTGGGTATTTTAGGCAGGATGGACAAACGCGTCGCGGTACGCGTTGTGGGATCACTAAGCATGTTGAGGGTGACAACCAAAGCTTGTGAGCTAGGTAGTTTTCTCCGTACTGTGTACGTGTATTGCGTCGTACAGCCTCGACCGTGCCCCTCATCCCCTCCAGTGCAAACCCCACTCCGCTTATTCAGCGGGAGGTCGTAGACATTGAATGGTTGCGGATTCGGGCTTGACACATGGCACCTACCCTGGTATCCCGGCAGCCTGGACATTAATATATAACCGTGCTTGACTGGAATCAGCAGCATCGATCACCGTCTACCCTCAGGCCAACAAGACGCCGGTCGGAGTTCCGCGACAGGGTCGCCCTACTATGTACGGAATAATCGCCACCTGACCCCAATAGGCAACTTGGGAAACAGCGTATTTCGGAGTATCTATCTTCACTGCTTATCCGAGACCGCAGGTACCCTGCCTCACCGCCACAGCCGCCCACGCCACTGTACGATGGCCGTGGGGACCACGGATACGGCAACGATCATGGCCGTGGCAATGCCCGCCGAGGCACCAAAGCCGGCCTTCTGGATCAGAACAGGGAACCAGAACGGGCCGATGAACCCCCACGTCTGGCGCACAAAGTTGATGAAGACGCCGACGCCAGCGGCATCCTCGCGGTAGCAGTCGACCGCGTATGTCGTCATGACTGTCGTGACGATCTGGTTGCCGCCTGCCGCGATAGCCATGCCCACGTCGGGCGTGATGTTCCAAGCGGACCCAGCCCGCGCGATCTGCACAAAGTACACGACGACGCCGCAGATGGTGAGGAGGTGGCCCGGGTAGCCCAGCCACAGCCGAAACTCGGGCTGCGGCCCTTTGGTGGCCTTGCCCACTCCCTGGCCGTCGCTGTCGCTGCCACTGCCGCCGCCGCCGCCCGTCCTGTGGCGCCGCCACATCCACCGGTCGCTCAGGAACCCGCCAATCTGCTCGCCGAGCAAAGAACCGACAATGATGCTGATATTCTGGAGGCCGACCTGCTGCGGGTTGAGGCCAAAGTTCTCGGGAAAGAGCTGGCCGGTCATGACCGACATCATGACGTTAGCCCATAGGAAAATCATGGCATAGCCGACGGCCGGCACAGCTACGCAAGGGCGCGCGACGAAGGTCAGCGGCTGCACAAAGTCCCACGGCCGCAGGGGCGTCGTGTCAATGCGACCAAACGACAGCAGCCCACCAGTCGATGGCTTGTTTGTAGACGCAGGGGACGCGGAGGGCGCAGGGCCGCGGAGATAGAGCGTCTCGCGGCCGAGAAGGAAGTAAACGACAAACTGCACGCCGTTGGTCTGTCCAGAGTCAGCAGGGCACCCAGAATCCGACACGGTGCGGACACTCACAATTGCCATGATCCAGTAGATCCAACGGTAGCCGACGCGCACGGCCACGAAGCCAAAAAGAAAAGGGGCCATGGGCACGCCCAGCGTGACCATCATCGTCCAGATGCCCATGTAGCGCGCGCGCTCCTTTTTGAAGAACGTCTCTGCGACGACGGCGCTGCCGATGGCAGACGCGGGGGAGATGAAGAAAGCTGTGATGGCCCTGCACAGGCCCATGGTGGCGTACGACGGGCTCACGGCACAGCCAACGTTGCCGACCAGGCTGCAGGCCAGCGAGAGCAAGAAGATGGGCCGGCGACCAAAGCGCTGGGAGAGCGGCCGCCAGAAGAGCGGCGCGCCCCCGAGCACGGCGATCTGCAGCGACAGCATATACGAGGCTCGAGGGATCGACACGTCGAGGTCAGCCGCGATTTCAGCGAAGACGGACTGCACGGCGGAGGCTGTGAACGTGGCCATCATGGCGTGGAAGGCGATCATGGCCAGGTTGAGGAGTTTCTGCCTGTGTTAGCGGCCACTCTGCAACCATCTGGCCGGTGACGGCTCACCTTGCCCTTCGACCAGTTGTACGGATCGCTTTCGCTCATGTCCGGCACCGGCTCGAGGTCCAGGGTGCCATGGCGCTGCAGCAAGTACTGCTTGTGCTCCTCCGTCAAGCCATGGGTGTGTTCCGAGTCCTGCGCAGTCAGCGGCGGTGCTCATCGTGCTGGTGTACAGGCGCAACTCACGCTGTACTCGAGGGCCTGCGTGCCGGACGCCTCCAAATCTTTTGCCATGGTGCCGCGTGGTAGGAGGGTGGGCGCGGTGCGTGTTGACGGACAGAGAGAGCACCACGCGAGGGCGAAACCCGGTCAGGGCTTTCTTTAAGCCCATCGCCCCAGACTGATCGTCTTCTCCGCCCTGCTCCCCAGACATTTTCCCCGTACTCGCTATGCCTGCCCCTTGGGGGTTTCCCTTGCCATGTCCACGCGTTCCACCAGGTGTTGGAGCCTCCGGCGCTTCAGAGCGTCTCGAAGGCGACGGCCAGCCAAGGAGAAGCTAGCTTTTGCCAAGGGGTGACGTCCAGAAATCTGCCGCGGTGGGAACCAGTTGGGGGCCAACTTGCGCAGAGGAGGCTTGGCCGGTGCGCAGAAACGTGCAATCGCACATGGAGCCGTGGAGCCGGTGGAGGCAGCGACGGACAGCAGAAGACACGATTGGCGCTGCGGCGCCGGAAGAGCCACTCGCCCATAGCGCCGGGAATGCCGGTGGCAGGCCTTATGCTTGCAGCCCCTTCCTCCCGGCTACGGACGTCGGCAACCGTCACAGCGTTGGCGGTGACCAATCACGCGATGGGGAGTAACGCTCTTCCTAGTGGCAGCATCACGTCTACTGTGTATCAGCTTCTGTATGGTTGCCCGGGAGCACCGGGATGGTCGAACCGCTGTCGGCATGCCGTTGTTTTGTATCATGAGATCGAGCAGCTTTTGAGCAAGGACAACATTGGGGGCGTGCGCGATTCATCGATGCCGCGCTTGAATGGCCAAGCGGCCGCGCTAGCTCCAAGGGCAAAGCCTTGAGCGAATGGCGCGCCCCCCTCCGCCGAGTCGCAGAGCCTAGTAGAGACAGATGCGTGCCGTGACTACCGACCAAGGCGGCTGCAGCATTCGGTTCTCGAAACCAGTGACTGTCGACTTTTGAAGACTGACCTGTATGTAAGGCGCACACATGCTGCCCGATGATACCGACGTGACCGGGCAGCATTGACTATTTCCCAAAGTCGATAGGCATAGATAGGTTGGATCTACGCTGGCCGGCACAGACGGAACCGACATGACCGTCACCATTGCTGCACATGCTTGACTGCCCCCAGTGCCTGCAGGAGCTTGCTTGGCTTGGCTGACATGTTTTTGGGCGTGCTTTGTTCCTAGCTCGACTAGCTCGAGTCAAGAAGCAGGAAGACGATGTCATTCCAGAAGGAGAGGAGGGGAGGGACGTGGCAGTGCCTGGGTGGTAGGTGGCGGGTGAAAAGGACAGGAGATTCCCAAGAGGTTGCAGTTTCGATGGCCATTCTCTGCGGAGATTGGCTGGGGTTGGCTTGTTGACAAATGGAGCGTGGTTCCCTACTGTATGGTCAAAGGAACAGGGACATCTATAGTGTAATGCGTCATTCCCACTATTCCATGTTAACGGCGAAGCGTCCCTCCTTCTTGGGGCCAGAGGGGGCGTAGAGTATAGGTAGTTAGGGAGCCAGATAGCAAGCCCATGTCGCTTGCCACCGCAGAAACCTTCGATCGTCAGGGCCAATTTCCTTTGTTGCTATCTCGCCTCGCCGGTTCGGGTTGCCCGATCTCCATCGCCTTCGTCTCCGGGGTCTGTCGGAGTGTTGGTACAATGGGAGGCCAGAACACGTGAAAACCTGGGTAGCCGAGCTTGCCAAAACGGGCGCAGGTTGAGATTCATAGGGCTGCCAAGCTGCTCGTCCCTAATTGGGCTCCAGTGTAACACAGGTCATGCGGTGCGTCATGGCTGTTGGGCATTGCCCACACACCAAGGCAGGAACCCGTCTCGCTTGGGCCGGAGGGTTGCATTGGAATCCGGGGGAATTGCCCGGGACGCCACCATGACGGAGACTCTCACTGTCCCAGTACCTCAACGGCGATAACGGCTGCTTTTTGAGACTCTAGTGTAATGGTGTCTGCTTCTGGCCGAAAGCATCGCGGCGCTTTGCCAGTTCAAAATACGGCGACTGGGCATTTCGCTAGTACGGTGTAGTAACGTCACGGTCAGGACGAATCTGTCCAGAGAGGGGTGGCATAGACAAGTTGGGAGCCCCTATCTTGCATCAAACATACTTAGCTGCTGCCCTTGCACATGGCACAGCCTCAGGATCAACATGCTGTTTACCATGAGCAGCATCGTTATTTGGCTGACGCCAGGGTGTGACTGACATGGTCGTGCTCAATCTACATACTCACGATACTGTAGTGTACTCACTCAGTACAGCATGTCTACAGGGCGGGGAGGGTTGATTGGAGGCTTGGCGAACTTGAACTGTTTCCGTTATCAAAACACCATGCTATAATACCAACTTTATAACCCGCGATCTTGTCACCAACCCGGTCGTTGCGCTTGGTTCGCTGACCGCAGTGACGTCCCTCGCCTCCGTGACGCAACAACCCGGACGAAAGAGCACGATGCCGAGGCCAGGACGCCCAAACTTGGTTTGGACGCCCTCACGAAGAGTGCCAATCGTGTATAAAACCCGGGCTGTCTGCCCTCGTTGGCAAATCTGTCTGTCGCAAGATCAGCAACCAATTCGTCTATCGTTGAAACCAGCCCAGACTACCTAGCCTTCAAGCTCCCTCGTTGTCCACATCGTCCACCATCGTTCGCAATGAAGTTCACCGCTGCCATTCTCGCCATCTGCGCCAGCCTCGTCGCTGCCATGCCCGCGCAGGTTGAGGAGCGCCAGACATACACGGCCTGCACCGGACTGTACGGCACCGCACAGTGCTGCGCCACCGATGTCCTCGGCGTTGCCGACCTCGACTGTGCCAACCGTAAGTCGCCAGATCTCTTGCCTCGCCAGTGACCGCGGCCACGCTAACCAGGCGCTAGCCCCTGCGACGCCAACCAATGCGACCAACTTCAGCGAGGTTTGCTCTGCCATCGGCCAGCGTGCCCGCTGCTGCGTGCTGCCCATCGTGAGTGAACCATCTGAAGAACGCGCGCAGCGACAGGCTCTCGCTAACTCCCCATAGCTTGGACAGGATCTGCTCTGCAGCACGCCGGCCGGCGTGCAAGCCTGAATTGCGAGAGGTGGGAACGAACAGAAGCTTTGGAGAGTGTAGGAGGCAACTGGCACCAGTGTACAATACAGTCATGACGTTGAAGCAAGGCAGGTAACGGTGGTGGATTACAAGCAGAATACTATGGACAAGAATCGAAGCTGTCAACTGTTCCTCGCTCACGCAGTCCACAGCTGGGCGCGCCGGGCCTTGCCGTGGCCCTTGGTGTTGTTGGTCAGGGCCTCGACGACGCCGTCGTAAGCGGGGTGCGTCGTGAAGTTGTCGAACCACAGCAGCGCGGCGCCCTGGCCGGGGAAGACGGCGGGCACCCAGCTGAAGGGGTCGTAGAAGTCCCAGATGGTCGCGCCGACGCAGCCGTGCACCTGGGCGCACGCACCAACAATCTTGGCAAAGGTCAGCAACAACGTCGCGCGCAGGGACCGTATGAGCGGACGATAACTCACGTTCTTGTAGGCCTCCTTCTGCTCGGCCAGGTTGGTGGCGTTGGCTGGCAGCGTCATGCGGACGTCGAGCTCAGTCAGGGCGACCTCGACGCCGAGGCTGGCCAAGCTGTGGATGGCGTCAATGTGCTGGTCAAGCGTGGGGTGGCCCTCGGCGACCAAGTGAGACTGCAGGCCAACACCGTCAATGCGGATGCCGGCGGCCTGGAGCATCTTGACGATGTTTTGGGCACCAGTAACCTTGGCCCCGGGCGACTCGAGGTTGTAGTCGTTGTAGTACAGCTTGGCGTGCGGGTCAACCTTGGAGGCGGTCTCGAAGGCCAGCTTGATGTACTCCTCGCCGAGCACCTGGTAGAAGATGGAGTCGCGGTAGGTGCCGTCCTCGTTGAGCGCCTCGTTGACGACGTCCCAGGCGTAGCACTGGCCCTTCCAGTGGCCGGCCACGTTGGTGATGTGGTCGACGATGATCTGGCGCAGCTCGTCGGCGGTCCAGTTGGAGGCCGTCACCCACGGGGCGAGCTGGCTGTGCCACACGAGTGCGTGGCAGCGCAGCATGAAGCCGTTCTTCTTGGCGAGCGACGAGACGATCTCGCCCTCAGTGAAGTTGAACTGGCCACGCTCGGGCTCGGTGAACAGCCACTGCAAAAAAAAAAGGGAGAATTAGATTGGGACTCGGCGCAAGGGACGACCCACGGGGCGGCAGCGTACCTTCATGCCGTTGCTCGGCGTCGTCATGCGGAACTCGCCCGACTTCCACATGATCTGGTCATACTGCGGGTACACGGCCTCGAAGCCGGCGCGCTCGCGGAAGCCCGGCGAGTCGGTGGCGGAGCCGAAATACTTGAGACCGGCCTGCTGGGCAAGCGCGTTGAGGCCCTTCTTGCAGCCAGGCTTGTCCTTGCCGGGGCCCGCCAGCCCCAGGGGCAGCGAGGCGAGGAGCAGCAGCGACGAGGAGATATGCATGGTGATTGAACGAGTGTCGAGGCGCTGATGATGAGCGGTGACCTGTTGGCACATGAGGGAGGGGGTGGTTTGTGGGCAGCTCTATTTATGAATCGCCCTCTGCAGCGGCGAGCCCGCAGGGCTCTCGGTCCGCAATCCCAGGCCGGCATCTCCACCAGCGCTACTCGTGCTGTCCCGGTTGGAGTCGTCGCCGGTGCGACCTTGGCCTGGCGGGATGCGACGCGGCCTCGTCGTGCGCGTTACCCGATCGAGCCGGGGCCGCAGACCGGGCAGTCGGAATTTGGGGCGGGCTGTTGGCTCAGCGCAGGGGTCACGGCGGGCTCATTTCCCAGGCGCAAGCTAGCGTCTGCTGCCATTCAGCCGATATGAGCAGCGGGCACAGCAACGGGCTTCCGCAGGCTTCCAAGCGACGGCGGACCCGGATAAAGGACGCTAGGGTGCTGGACGGATGGCCATTTTCCCGAGTGGAGCGCAGGTACGGAATGTGGCTCGCCAGGCGCTGGGCGTGGTAGCGCGGGCCGCGATGCTGGCGTTGCTTTCTTTAGCTGCCGCGGCTCGAGATTGATCAGCAGCAGACGGCGGGCCAGCGGGGACGGTCAGGCATGGCCCGGTCGGCGATGGTCTGGACTGTCCGTCAACTCCACAACCAGGTCGCTGCTCGCGGGGCAGGCTCCAATGGCTGTGGAAAATTGAACAGTTCGCTCACTTCGAGCCTGAAGACAGGAGCGGGGAGTGCGGGGAAGGTCCGGGGGTAAAGAGTGCCCCAAGTTGGGGAAGCGGAACTCGCCGGGGCTAGAAGCACGATCGAAGGCGCACGTCCGCCAGCGCGCAGCAAATCGAACGGGGACCGTACACGTGTATGTGCGTTCGGTTTGGTAACACTGTAAATAGCCGAGGCACCAGCCGCCGAACGAATGCTGCGGCTACTGGTATATAACTTGCCTGGCGGTTCGTTGGCTGGTCTGGCGAAAAGCGGGGCAAGTGGGTGGGTGCCACGAGTAGTATTACACAGTAAACTTCGTGCTGCCGTGTACGCCCAGTGATGGTGAAAGTGCGCGCAACATGTATCAATCAGCAGCCGCTATCGCAATTCCCGGACAGAACAGGCCGCGGCCGTCGAGTCGAAGGATGACTGCCGAAAACTTTGATGAATGTACCGCAGTACTCCGTACCGTAGTGTGGGGTTGCTTTGTTGACCAGTGAACCAGCGTGGGACTGAAGCGCCTCTTGTGCTGGAGTGGCTGCCTGAGACAACAGCGCTAGGGTTAGGGTCTATCAAACAGATTCCCCGATGCTTGGCGGTGACATCATCGCATCTGGGCAATGCCAAATGTCGTCATGCAGTCGTCCCGTCGACAGCAGCGTGCTTGCAGAGCAGCAAACCTTCAAGGCGTGCCCCGTGGCGTCATGTGTTCCACCTTGACCTTGAGCCTTGGAATCGCATCCTCTGAGTTCTCTTTAAGAGAGCGTTAAGATTCAATGGTTGGCTGATTGGGGCACATCCCATTTGACGCTCAATTGCGATTTGCCTGCTTCCTGCTTCCTGCCCATTGCCAACCACGACCACGTCGCCGATTGACTCCCGGGAACCTATCCGCCCGAGTCCCGCGTCCCACACCAACATCACGCACCAGACAACACAGATCCAACAAATCAACCCAACCCAAAATCCAGCCATGTTCTCCGCTCGCTTTCCAACACGGGCAGCTCCCGCGGCTCGCGGCATCTCCTCACGGCTCGCTCGCGCGTCTCGGGGACAGCGCCGCTTCCAGTCCACACAGTCCGCCGGGTCCGGCTCGTCACACGTTGCGTCGGGTCTCGCGGGCGGCGTCGCGGGCGCCGGCCTGATGTACGGCATCTACCTCATGACTCCGTCCGGGAAGATGGCGCGCAAGATCAACGCGGCCGCGCGGGAGGCGGACAACAAGTACCAGCAGGTGGCCGCCACGATCAAGGACAAGACGCCGAGCACCGACGAGGCGGTCGACAAGCTCAAGCAATTCTGCTACGCATACGTGGCGTGGGTGCCCGGCGGCCGCCAGTACGTCGACAGTGCGTTCGACGACCTCGCAGCGATCCGGAAAGAGCACGGCGACGAGGTGGACAAGATCGTGTCTGAGACGTACCGCGAGTTCCAGGATGTCGCACGCAGCGGGCTGAGCCTCGAGTCGGCCTCCAAGGCGTACGACGCGCTGGCGAACCTAGCCAAGAAGGTCGCCAGCCTCGGCGGCAGCGCGGCCGATCAAATCCTCGAGCGCCACCCGCAGCTGAACGACAAGGTGGGCGAGCCGATCCGGCAGCTGAAGCAGCTGGGCGCGCAGTACGGGCCCGAGGCGAAGAAGGTGGTGGACGAGACGTGGGGCCAGGTCAACGACGTCATGGCCAGCGGCTTTTCGGTGGAGAGCGCGGACAAGGTGCGCA
The DNA here is from genome assembly GCA_023628555.1 of Chaetomiaceae sp. R4402. Lineage (NCBI taxonomy): Eukaryota > Fungi > Ascomycota > Sordariomycetes > Sordariales > Chaetomiaceae > Chaetomiaceae sp. R4402. The sequence continues at coordinate 250,070 of JAMAKO010000036.1, read as the reverse complement.
AGATCGTCGAGGAGCGCACGCAACAGGTGCGCCAACTTGGCGACAAGCTGTGGGACAAGGGGCTAGAGCAGGCGAAGCCGTACCTGGACAAGAGCCCGCGGGTCAAGGAGCTGATCACCAACAACCGGGACGCACTTAAGCAAGGTAACGTGGCCGCCCTGTTCAAGCAGATCACGAGCCTGGGCGAGGGCGGCGACGCGGTCAAGCTGGAGGACTACGTCAAGCAGGCCGTCGACAAGGCCAAGGCGGCTGGGTCCAAGGCGGCCGGCAGCAGCAGCAGCAGCTTCGCGGCGCTGGGGCAGTTTGTGGGGTCGGCTTCGGACGACGCCGGCCGCAAGCTGCAGGACAACATCGGACTGCTGTCTGAGGTGGTTGAGAAGCACGCGTCTGAGGGCAAGGAGCTGCTGGAGGAGACCAAGCGCGATCTGCGCAACCTTCTGGCGGAGAAGGCGGACAAGGCGAAGAAGATTGCCGACAGCGCGAGCAAAAAGTAGTTGCTGCTATGAAATAATACAAACGGGGCTGCTGTCTGTACAGTACGGAATACCTAGTCACCCTTCGGCCAAAAAAACAGATACACCAAACTCAGCCATTACTTCGGCGCACAACACCTCCTCAACGACACACTGAAATCAGATTCTGAAAAGTATGAATTACTCTTTAATCATTGCATCTTTCATTTTCCGAAAAGAACTAGTACTGATATGAGCAGATGAGTAAGGAAAAGCCGTTATTGATAGGAGGGGTTTGAGCCTTTGGTCAGGGTTAGGGGCAAACCGGGCATTTGGTGTACCTGTTTTTTTGACCACAGGGTGCTAGTGTAATCCGTACGTATCCGTACAGTCCACGGTTCCAGTTATGCGCAGGGAGATGATCCTCCATGGCCGCTTTCTCCACACCCCGCATCCGGCCATCCCCCGCATCTGCGGGCAGTTGGCACCGCCAAGCCCTTGCCGGCGGCAGCATGCCGGCATGACGACACGCTCATCAACCCGCGCCGACGCCTAGTGCGCGCTTTGTTGTCATATCCGCACGCGCCGGTTGGCGTCGACTGCGGATGCTCTGCCTGCCAGCCGGGATGAAGCAGTTGCTTTGGTCTGCCGTTAACGTTGCTGCGTAGGTCAGGTACTTGTACTACTATCACACCAAAACCACGCCCACTACTCAGTACGCAGTAGGGCCCAGATCGAATTTTGAGACGGCCACCCCGGTCCCCTGCCCACATCCCCACGCCCATCCCCACCGGGCTACCACCAGAATGGACGAGCGGTACCTCGTGATGGCGCCGCCCCACTCCCTCGGCGACGCCGACACCGACGCCTACCTGAGGGCCGCGCTTGAGGACATCGTCGCCAACTACCCGCCGCGCAGTCGGTACGCTCCCGAGGCCCTGCACGGCCTGTGGAGCGGGCCGACCGGCTTAGCTTACCTGCTGCTGCACGTGGCGTCGCGCCGGCCCGACCTCGCCGTTCAGGGACAGACGCCCGACCACTGGGCCCGCGCCTACATCGCCGCGGGCTCGCGCGGCCACAACCTGCGCCTCGGCTCCCACGGCTGCGGCGTCGGCGACGAGAGGCTCGCCTACGAGGCCGTGCGCTGCGCCGTGTCCCGGGACCCGCGCGACGTCCGCCAGTTCGTCTCGTCCGTGTCGCAGCTGCTCGCCGTCGACGACTACCCGGACGAGATGCTCTACGGCCGCGCCGGCATGCTGTACCTGCTGCGCATGGTCCGCCACTGGGCGCCCGGCAGCAACGCCCTCGTCGACCCGGCCATCGCCGAGGTCTCCAACACGATCCTAAACCGTGGCCCGCGCTGGATCTGGCACGGCCGCCGCTACCGCGGCGCTGTCCACGGCGACATTGGCATCGTCACCCAGCTCGTTCTCACCTCGCCTTCCCTCGCCTCCCGGCTGCAGCCCGTCGTTGAGGCGCTACTAGCCATGCAGCTGCCCGACGGGAACTGGCCCAGTTTCGAAGAAAGCGGCGCCGGCGGTAAGGGGCTCGTCCAATTCTGTCACGGCGCGCCCGGCTTCGTCCTGTCGCTGCTAGCGCTGCGCCCACACTTCCCAGACCTGCGCGACCGTATCGATGCTGCCGTCAGCAGGGGGCGCGAGTGCATCTGGCAGCAGGGCCTGCTGAGGAAGGAGCCGAGCCTGTGCCACGGCATCTTTGGGAACGCCCTGTATGTGTCTTCTGTTGGCGCCTTGTACGACGCGGATGCTGACGAGCTGCTGCAGCGCCTTGGCCACCGGCCCGGGGCGGGACTCGTTCCTCGCTGTCGCCACGCCGGAGAGCGTCTCGCACATGAAGAGCGTTGACCCCGCCGTGTTTGAGCGCGCCGACTACGGCCGCTCGTACTCGACCACGTCGAGCTATGCCCCGTCTGCCGTTTGGGCGTGGCTGGTGGGGCAAGAGGATGGGCCCGGTATGCTGTGCTACAGTGACATTTGAGATGATTCTGCGGTTAACTTCCGAGAGGACATGGTCCCGGGGGCCCTTGACTTCCCAGGTCCGTGGCTGATGCGGAGCTTGCAGATGCGGCCCAACGTGTGTAGGTACGCACGCAATCGGTGACGTGACCGTAACATGACCGATTAGTAACGGCAATCTTCTTGGGTGGCAAAGAAAGGAAGGCGCTAGGTTGGATATCTGAGTGAGAAAGGGCGAGGGAAATCAGAAGGCGGCCCCAGCGCACCGGCATGGATATTGATCCCTTGAAAAGGGTGGTCGATCTGAACAGGAACATGTTTGAAAGGGTTAAAAGTGCCACTACTACACATTGAGGCTGCTATGTGCCGATACAGCCATCGTCGGTGTCGAACAAATTCCTTACGCAGCGGTGGACACGGCGCACAGGACAAGTCATGGTTCAAGTTGAAGTCTACATATGACATGAACATGAAGCCAGGCACTTGAAGGCAGCGCCAGAATTGCATAATACACACAGCTGACGATGATCAGATTGGGTCTAACATACTCCGAGTCTATTTCCCATCCGTGTGGTGTTCCCATCATCCCCTTCAGCCAGCCCAAGCTGATATTCCGTTCTAGCATTTGACGACTGCATGTGCTGATTACCTACGTTGGACTCGGACTCCAAACAACCGATCATCCAGACCCGCGCATCTGAATCGTTGATCATCTGTTCGCCATAGGCGTCTGTCACGACATCCGCAAATGTTGGCCGGGTCTTCGCGCGTGAGATCAATGACTTTTCCCTCGGGCATGCGGTCGGTAACGCGTATGCTCACTGGCAGGGCCAAGCAAAGCCTCACCCGAGAGAATTTCGATTAACCATCTCGCCATGTCAAAGATCGATCTCGTTTTCCTGGTGGGCAATCTCTAACTTCAATGTCAACCAGGTGTTTTCGACAACAGAACCCAGTGTTTTCGATAAGCCAGCGGATGCCCGTCCACGGTGGCGCCTGCGTATTGAAATATTTTGAATCACTAACGTATCTGATAAGCGAGGGGAACAGACAAGCGAGTGGAACAATTAACAAGAATCTAGTGAGGCTACAACACTAAGACGAACAAAGATTGTTAAGACGCACGTGACCTGCGGTAACAATTTTCTAACAGAAATTGAGTGTGCAGCCTTACTAAATATGTTAAAGTGTTCCACTCGCTTGTCTGTTCCACGTTAGTTAACTACTGGCTTTTGTTATTGGACAATATTGATAAGGTAGGTAGTAAGCCTCGCTCCGGGGAATCTTATGCTCTTCCCCGTCTCGAGCAAGTTTACTCGCAAAACTTTTCCTGGCTCCCTGGCTCCCTGGGTACTCGGGTACCTGGGCACTCTCGATCTCTTGAATTCTAACCGATGCGGTCTCCTTTAAACTCGATAAATTGTGAGGCATGGTGGGCGACATCAACCAAGAGCACGGCAGGCAGCAGGACTACTCAAGGAGCACATGTCATCATTACATGCTAACTAGAAGTCTATGTACAAGAACCAAGCTCGGCCAATCTCACGGGTATCACGCAACGCCCCACCTAGTACTCATCGCGACCGGTATGTCCTGCTCCGACAGCTGCAACTCCTTCAGATCCTCAGCCAGCTCCACCTCGACCGCCTCGTCGTAAGAGTCGTCATCCTCCGGCACAGCCATGTCCCGCCCGCGATAAGAGCCACCGCGGCTCAGCTGCGACCGGCGACTCGACAGTCGGTTCCTCAACCCCGAACTCAGAGCAGGCATATCCTCCTCGTCGTCGTCTCCCAATTCCGACACCTCTGCCGCCGAGCGTCGGCTCGACTGTGTGAGCGTCCGGCCCAGTTTGGGCCGCGAGAAGATGATGTCGCCGCCCGGCAGCCGGATCTCGGCTGCGTCGAGGGTCTCGGCAATGTCCAGTAGCAGCACGTCCATCGGGCAAATGTACGCAACCCGCTTGCGCTCACTCCACGCCAATATGTGCCCGCACACGGCACCCTGCTGCCGGTCGACCACCCAGGCGCCGCTATCGCCGGGAATGCCCATCGGCAAGGACGCCCGCCGCGGTTGATCGGTGCGGGCGGGGGTTTGAGACGGCGCCCCCGCGATCTGGTAAATCTGGCTCGGTGACGCCCGCCCGTAGATGCGCACCGACGCGAGGGCGGGTAGAATCTGGCCAGACTGTAGTCCGCTCGTGCGCGCCATGCACTGCACCTCGAGGCCCGGTAGGCGGGAGGACGGCGTGACAGAGGTGGGGTGAAGGGCTGGCTCGTCGGCAGGCTCGCTCTGCCACGAAAGCCGGCGGGGGACGGTTGACATGATGTGAGGGATCAGATTACCGGCTGGCAAGCGGTCCTCGCTAAACTCGAAGAGCGCCCAGTCAATCTCATGCAGCAGGCCGTGCTCGGTGCGCCGGCGGATCCCGCTGGATGCGTAGACCTCACCAATGGCGCACGAGTCCAGGTGGTCGTCGTCCTGCGTCTCGGCGGACGGATAGAAACCATCAGGTACGTCATCGAGCGCTGGCTGCGTGATGATGTAGCCGTCGCCACACCCCGGTTCGATGCCAGGGATGTCGCCGGGCTCCGTGTACTGCTCGTCCTCGTCCTCGTCCGAGTAGTCGCTCGTGATGGCTGACTCGGATAGCGTGTCCGAGTCCGAGTCGGAGAACTCGCAGGCGTAATCCTCGGACCCACTGTCAGGGTCCGACTCACTCTGCTGGTACTGCTCGGCATACCACGCCGCCAGGTCCGGCACGCCCCGGGCCATGCTCCTGGGCGCGCCCTCCTCCGCCGACGCGGCCACCTGGTCCGGGTCGTCCAGCATGTGGTGCACCGTCATGCCGTACTGCCGGTTGTCGACGACAATGAGCCCGCCGAGACTGACCGGAGGCAGATGGCGGTCCCCGATCCAGGCACCAATGCTGGCGCCGTTCTTGGGCCGTTCCTGGTAGTCCGGGTTGGCGGCGGCGACCTCGTCGTGGCCGTTGTCAGGGGCCTTGCCCATGCTCCGCCGGCTGGCGGCATCCTTGCGCGAGCGCAGGACTTGACCGCGGCAAACCTTGAGCCCGACGCCGGCAGGTCCGTCAAACAAGCTCCCGAGCTTCTTCTTGAGGATGGCGCGGACCTTGCTGACCGACGTGCAGACAACCAGTACCGTCGGCCGAGTCCGCTGGGGCGATTCGCCGATGGACTCGAGCGAAATCTCGACCGACTCTGGGTTCTTGCGGTAAAAGTGGCGCAGTGCGCCGTTGATCTGGGGCATAAAGATGGTATTCCACTTCTCGATAATGTCTGGAGATAAAGGAATGTGCGGGTAGAGGCGCATCTTTGATGGTTGTGCTGGTTCCGGCACGGCCGCGCTGGGCTGTGTGGAGGTTCCGTGAGCCCCGCTTGCTGGCTCACCTTGACTTCGAACCTGCCCGCTTGCCAACTTCTCGGCCGGCGAAGCGCGGCCCCCCGATGGGCCTGCCGTGCGCGCCTGCGCGGGCTCTGGCCGCGGCTCCCCGAGATCGTCGCCCAGGCGGTCCTCCAGGTTGCTCACGCCGTCGAGGATGCAGCAGGCTTCGAGGTAGCGGCCCGTCTTGAACTGTACGCGCGATACGATCTGCTCGGTGGTGCGGAAGCCACCCATCTCCTGGTCGACGGCGTTCCAGCAGGTCTGGACGGCCTTCATGTAGAGCGTGCCGCAGCGTATGGCGAGCTGTTCGAGAACGGATTCGGGCAGCGTTGGGGATTCGACATTGGGGACGAGATTCTCGAGCTTGGTCCAGAGACCGACGGACAGGAGAATCATGGCGAGCGAGTAGAGATCGAACGTCTTGGAGTCGGCGTTATGGACGAGCGGCGACTGGGCGCTGTTGCGCGGGTCGAGCGGGTGTTTGTACAGGGAGAAAGACCGGGGGTCTTGCGACTGCGGGTCAGAGAAGAGGTCGAAGGAGGAGATGAGCGGACGGCGGATGTCGACCTCTCCCTGGGTGATGCCGCTGATCTCCGGGTCGGTGCCGACGGCGTTGCAGAACGAGATATTCTCGCTGACAAGGTTCCCGTGCGTGATGCCGCGGTCGTGCATGTCGAAAACGGTGTTGGCCAGGTTCGCCGCCAGCCGGAACTTGGCCTCGAGCTTGGGCTCGAAGTCTGGACGGGCCAGCAGGTCGGCGAGCGAGCAGAGGTTGTACAGCGGGTTCTGCGTGAGGTGCTCGAATGTGACGGGGTTGAAAGTGCGGGGGAACTGGTAAACGAGCCCGAAGCGCGACTTGTCCATGTCCTCGAAATAGGCCAGCAGGCGCGGCAGGCCGGTCCAGGATCCCGGCGATCGCTGCGGCTCTGACTGCAGGCCGGCCGACAGCTTCTCGAATCGGTCCATGGGCGGCGGAATGCCGGTCGCAGAGAAAATGGGATCGAAGGCGGCGTACTCGAGCAGCAGCGGGGCGTGCGGCTGGGTGGACTGCGCAAGCTCAGCGTGAGCCTGGCGGCTCAAGAAGACGACCTCGCGGGCGCGCTCCTGCTCGGCTAACTCCTCCGTCATGGGCTCGGCTTGCATGGAGCGCAGGCTGGTGAGAGAGGCTGGGTCAACTTGGCGCGGCGTCTGGATGCGGGACGACTCAAAAGGGCGCAGCTCTTCCGGCGGCGGCGGCCTTGTCCGGGCGGCGGCGGTGGGGGAGAGCGCGTAGGACGAGCGGGTGCGCGACAGATCATAGAGCGTGTCGATGGACGTGGTCAGGTCGCGTACCAGGTCTTCGAAGCGGCTCTTGTCCCACACGACCATGCGGATCTTCTCGCCCCGCTTCGGCGCTTCCTCCGGGACGCGATCGCCGGCGAGCCCGCGCGAGCTGTTCCACAACGGCTCAGCCTCGGCCAGGATGTCCTTGATGGTAGACATGATACTGCCGACGACCTCGCTGAGCCCCGCGCGGGAGAGCGACGAGTCGATCAGCACCTCGGTGGACGTCTGGCTGGGGTCGGACCACTCGAGGCCCCAGCTGACCAAGCGGTCCTTCTGGATGCGCAACTTGCGGTGCAGCGCCTTCGTTTCGGGGTCGGCCTCGGCATGGTGGGCAGGCTCCTTGAGGCTGACGAAGTCGGACGACTTCTTGGTGTCATTATACAGACGGCTCAGGCGGCGTTGGAAGGCCGGCATCTGCACGCCGCCCATAGGGAAGGGGTCCATGGTGGCGGTTGGTCAGGGTGTAATGGTGTTGATAGTTTGGTGGAGGGGGATGGTGCCCGGGCGGGCGGAATCTCGGTCGCTGCCGAGTGAGGGACCGAAAACGGCCGGTCAGCACATGGTTCTCAGCTGCCTCCAGTGTCTGGGAGGTGAGTGTCGCTCGGTCAATCGCTAACTTAGGTAGGTAGCTGAATGTTGTGGTGATGCTGGAGTCTCAAGGCGGGGGTTGAATTCCAGAACGATGGAAGGGACCGTGACGAAGCGGCGGATGAGAGATTTGGCTCTCAGCTGCTTTTGGTCGCTGGGATGCCGCCTAGCGCTGTCTGCCTACGGACACAAAGTACGGATACGCATGGATGCTGAGCTCGCTTCCTGGAGCGGGCCGCTGCATCGTGAGGGTGACCGACGTCGCCAATGCCGAGCGGGTTTATGTCGCTGCCTGCCCGACGCGCGCGCCAAATTGCCCCCTTTGGCGGGCGGGCAGGCTGCTGGGTGGGTGCAAAAAGCTGCTGCCTGGGCGTGTCAGCCAATCGTAAGCCCGCTAACCCGATTGGTTGCACTTGCTGCGCTGTGCTGGCCGTTTGCTCTTGCTGCGCCGTGCGACCAGTGGGACTCGTCCCCGTTGCCGGGCTCCGGCAGCACCAGGACGGCCCCACAATCGGAGCGACGAAATCGACAGAATTTAGGGAGGCCTAAGAAGCAGAAGGGAAGAAATAGCAGAGAAAGGACAAAAGAAAATCTTTCACTCACGGTTCCCGTCGTAGGAGAGCTAGCTGCTATAAGGAGCAGAACATGGAGGGAAGTTCTTCGTGAAATACCTAGGTAATACCACTGTCTCACTGTACAGTATTTACACGAAGAAACGGCGATGCAGTGTGCAACATGATTAAGACAATACTACCTAGATCCGGTACGGTACATAATTCCCAGGCAAACGCAACAGACCGCTTAAGAGAGGGTATATGGTGGTGTACAACAAAGGAGAGTGAGTTCCAAAACAATCTGTGTGCCGCCCCCGTTGCCTCCAACTTCACCCGCCCCGGCCGATCAACGTCATGACTATCGTTATCATGCCAGCTAACTCCGCTCACAGCTCGTCCCTGACCGATGCCACCGTGCTCTTCACAGCCTCGGTAGCGCCGCTGCCAGCGCTGGCCGCCTTGTCGCTCGCGCTCCGGACAGCCTCGCCGGCCTGGTCAACGACCGACGCCGCCGACGCCTGGGCGGCCGCCGCAATGCTCGACGCGGACGCTGCGCCCGTCGCGTAGGCAGCGCTCAGCCGCGAAACGACGCTCTCGGAGAACGACGGCTCCTTGCCGACGAGCAGCTCCGACACAATGCTGCTGGCGGCGGCATACTGCCGGGCCACGTGCTCGGATGCGGCGGCGGCGCCCTCGCCTGCCGCTGCCGTCGCCAAGGAGGCGTACTGGCCGGCCGCGCTGTAGGCGCTCGAGTACCAGGGCGTCGGCGTCGGCGCGCCGTACACCTGGATGCTGATCTTTGTCACCACGGCCTCCCAGCCCTCGGCGATGCTGTCCCCGGCTGCGGACGCCTTGTCGTAGCCGGCCGCCGCCGCCGCCGACACGCCCTCACTGGCGACAGACAGCGCCGAAGAGGCGTTCTCACTGGCCGCCGACATCACCGACGCCGCCGACTCGCTCGCCACCGACGCGATGGAGGACGCCGAGCCGGCCATGTCAGTTGGCGTGGGGGTGCCAGTCACGGAGCTCAGCGCGACGCTAGCGGCGGAAAGAAACTCGGAGTATCGGGCGTGCGCCAGGCCGACGCCGGCGTAATAGTTGTAGCGCGCATTGTTGAGCAGCCTGTTCACGTGCTCCGCCGGCGTCGACGGCGTCGGGGTGGCCAGTCCGACGGCGATCTTGGCGCTCTCGTACTGCTCCTCGGCCCAGGCGCGGCCCTGCTGCAGGCGCTCCGACGCAATCGACTCAATCCGGGCCCACTCGACGGCGGGGACGTGCGGCACGGGCAGCGACGTCGGCAGGATGCCTTGCGTGGTGGTGGTGGTCGGGCGGTGCAGCTGTCCCGAGGCGAGCGCGAGCGCGTCGTCGAGCCGGGCGCTGGCCGTGGAAATGGCCTTGCTGTACGCCGACGTGACGGACGCAAGCAGTTGCTCGTGCGCCGCATTGGGCGTACCGCGAATCTGGGCGGACACAATGGACAGCGCCTTGGAGTACTGCTCGTTCGCACGCACCATAGCCGACGTGTAGGCCGACTTCATGTTCTCTCGCATGGACTCCAGGGCCTCGGAAATGTGGCCCTCGTCGTCGTCGTCGTCGAGGATTGGTTGGCGGCTGGGAACGGACTGCGCGGCTGCGCCAAACAATGCCGGCTTGACCGAGGCGGTATTTGAAACTTGCTCGCCGCGAACGTCTGCTTCGCTGTCCTCGGTCTGGGAATCCTCGACTTCGACGGGTAGCTCCACCGGTCCGGGTTGGTTCACGTCCACCTGCTCCGTAACGTTGCCCACCATCACGGGGGTCTCGAATATGATGCCGGAAGCAGCGTCAGGGAGTGGATCACCGGCGGCGTGGGCCTGGGGTTCCGAGGTGGGCTCGATGACTTCCAATAGCGTGTTAGAGGCAGCAGCGACGAACTCGGGTTCCGGCTCGCTGGCGCCCTCAGCGGCAGCAGAGCCAACATGTTCGACATCCTCATCGGCCACAGGCCCCGCTTCAGGTTCGCTCGGGCTCGTCTGCTCGTCCTCGAGAGCCAAGGAGGCCTCGGCAGCGGGCGCGGAGGACGCCTCCGAGGTCTCGGACAGCGCATCGGGCGTGCCTGCTGCCTCTGGTGGGATTGACTGCGATTCCGAACCAAACATGGCGTCGTTGACCTTACTAAAGGCTTGCGAAGCGACGCTGGAACCCTCGTCGACAGCTTCCGAGACAAAACTAGCGCCCGTACTGGCGGCCTCCGAGGCGACGCTGACACCCGCGCTAATTCCACCCACCACCGCATCCGTCGCTTCGCTGGCCGACTGAACGACGGCTTCGGCAGCACCCGCTGCCGCCAGCTTCGCCGCCTCGGCCGCCTCGGCCGCCTGCTGCATCAGAGTGCTGTCAAACTCCGGGGTGGCGTCGCCGGCGGCCAGCTTCCAGCCGGCCACCTGCTTCAGGCGGGCAAGTTCCTTCGCCGTCGACGCGGCGATCTTCATGGCCTCGTCCTCAATGGTGGCGGCTTCGAGCTGGGCGGCTTCGAGGCTCGGGTGCGTGACGATGTGCGTCTCGAGGTCGCCTTTCCACTCGTCGAAGCGGCTCTTGAGTAGGTGGTACTTGGCCCAGTCCTTGTACGTGACACCGTCCATCCAGGCCCACTTCATGCCGATCTTCTGCAGGGCCAGGTCGCGGATGTTCTCGAGGATGGCAAAGTGCGTCTCAGCGGCCTGGGTAATGGCGGCCTGCATTTCGGTCTCGTACGCCTCGCGCCACGTGCGCACGGCCTGCGCCCTATCCTTGACGGCCATGCCGGCCTGCCGCACCGCCTGGACAATCCGCTCTTGCGCCTGCTCCGTGGTCGCGTCGCCGCGGCTCGCAGCCTCAATAACGTCCAAGACGGCACGGCGAAGCGACACCAGCTGTGAGACAGCGGCGTTCTTCAGTTGCTCGACCAGCCCATTGCCTGTGATGCGCGCATTGCGTCGGATCATCTTCTTGGCGATCTCCTGCACGCGCTCGTCAATCTCGGCGGCACCCTCGTCGGCCGCCTTCGCGTACCGCTCCTGCCAATCCTTGAGGTCAGCAGCGACGGTCTGGCGCGCGTCGCGCCGCACGGGGTCGTCTTGCTCGTGTTCGTCCGCCTCGGGTGGTGACACGGGCTCCATGGCGGCCCTCGAGCGGCCCCCATCGGCTGCGGTGCTGGCTCGCTCGCTCGGCGCCACACTGGATGACGGAGCGACCGCGGTCGGGGGCGCAGCGGACGTGACGGGGACTGACGCGGCGGGCTTGGTGAAGGAGGATGTAGTGTCGGCAGCAGCGCTCGTTGAGATCTCCTGCAGGGGCTTCGGGACCGACTTCTTGCCCGTGCTGTAGCGGCCGAGGCGCTTGCCAATCCGGAGGAGCTGCGGCTCAACATTTTCAGCGTAAATGGCCCTGAGCTGCGGCCCGACGGTGCCGTCGAGGAAGGCGTAACTCTTGTTCCAGGTCCACACAAAGGCTGGCACGACAGTACTGGCCGTGAAGGCCGACGTGGCCCGGTAGCCTTCCCAGAGATGGGGCTGGGCGTACTGGTAGGCGGGCAGCAAAAGCTCGTGGTAGGTCTGCAACGCGCTCGTGCGAGCAATTTCATAGTAGGGACCGGCGGCAGTCGAGACGCGGTGGATGTGCGGGGCCAGTCGCTCGTCGTACTGCGCCCGGACGCGGTCCTGATACTGCTCGAGCCGGGGCTGCACGGTCCGCTCCCATTGGGCTTGGCCGAGAGCCTGCACCTGCTCCAGGCGCGGGGCGCCGTATTGCTTCGCGTAGCGCCAGCCCGGGGTGATGACGCGCTCGTCGAGGGCGCCATAGTACGGGCGCACGAGGTCGACGTATGGCGCGGCGTACGTGTCGTAGTAGGGCTCAACGTGAGGGGCGACGGCGCGCTTGAGCTGGAAGTAGGGGCGGCAGACGGGCGGGGACGCGTCGTCGCAGGCGTCGAGCGAAGGCGGGCAGCGGAAGAGGATGGTGAATATGGAGTACCAGGTGACAAGTCTGCGGGCGCGATGGTCAGCACACTCAGCAGGGCGTCGACAAGGGCGTGGGTGGTCTCGAAGGTTGTGGCCCTACCTGGCGACGATGCTCAAGGTGCGGCCAAACAAGCCAGACCCACGGGGTCTCGTCGTCCGCCGGGGGCGGATTGCGTGGTTATTGAGCGGCGACTTGACAGCGCCGTTGATGCCGTTGATGCCGTTGATGACGTGGGTGCCATTGGCACCCTTTGGGGCCCTCGCGTCGCCGTTCATTTTGCGGGCGATGCTAGTCATGGTGCGGCGTGGGTCAGCGCCAGGCTGAGAAACGCTGCAAATGGCCGTGCCAACCAACGCGTGAGGCAAAAGGGCAGTTCTGCTCGGTGTGGCCGTGGTTGTGCGTGCCGCTGGCCCCGTGGTGGGTGGTGTTGGCTGGCCTGGACGGGATGGAGGAGCGAGGAGGGCGAGTGTGAGATCGGCTAGAAATCCCCAAGCTCGGACGGTTTCGAGAAGCTCCTGCCCCCTGCAGTGCTGCCTACCTCAAGCCAGGGCAGGAATTTGGCCAGACTGCCTCAGAGATACGGAATACTTCGTACCTAGATGAGGAAACAACAGTGGACAACGCCGCAACAGTGAAAAGCAAATTCCAGAAGCCTTCTATCGCATGTCGCTCACGCAAATCGATATAACCTTTGTCCTGGGAAGACTCTTCAGTCCCGCTCTTGTCAACTTTCGACTGGAACCTTGTTCTTGATGCTGCCCCACGTTAGTTACGCATGGACGTCATCTGGCGCACGTCTCACCCACCCACTGCAAGTCAGTCCAATCCGATCGGGCTGCACCTGCGGCTAGTGTACACAGTACACCATTTAACGAACTCTTAATACGCATTCGACGCGGACAGGAAATGCGGGCAATTGGAGCATCCAAGCAGCGCAACAAAACGGGTTCGTAGAAGGAGGGACGTGGATTTCCACCTACACTGCGATTGTACACACCTGCAGTGCATGGAAATGGACAACCTGAACTGCAAATGCGCTCGTTCTTGCAAAAATTTTGATGGTTTTGCCAAGTACGGGTTCAGACGTCGGCATATTCAATCCTCCCAGCGTCTCGAACCCGACTCTGAAGCTGCTCGCTGTCTTATCCGCCAGTTGTTGGGTCCCTGTTTTGTGTTGAGGTCATGCTTCTTTCAACAGGCGGCACGTGCGTTGCCTGCTCCCCCGCTACAGCCTGGTGATTGGGCACTGGCTCTCGGCCGAACAGCTGCGGTCTGGGCCTTCTTCGATTCGGCAACTTCCATCTTCCTTCCAATCCCTCCAATTCCCAGGTTTCCACCGATTCCGATCCCGACTCCGGCCGCCCGACCGCCCGACCGACCACAGCTCGCCGTCTGCCACCCGCTCGACCAAACTTCACAGTTGCATTTCTTCTCGACGGAACCACACCTCCTCAAAGTTGACCTAGCCCACCCGGCTGCCCGCCAACCCTGGGGGTGACGACCTCAAGCAGCCCCCCCCCCTAGCACGCGACCCTGCGGCACGCCCGATATTATCCTAGCCTCAACACCCTCCTCTCGATGACGCAGTGATCGCAACTCGCTCCCTCCGTCGCATGACGTGAGCAACCATGGCCGACCAGTTCCCCGCCCACGACCCGGTTCGCTTCCCCAACACGCGGCGCCGCGGCTCGTCCGCTCGCCACGCCGCCTCGTCGTCCCGCACTTCGCAGCCGGCCGTCGCCGCCATGCCGCCGCCCCCCGACCCCGACACCTGCCGCATCTGCCGCGGCGAGGGCTCGCTCGACGAGCCGCTCTTCTTCCCGTGCAAGTGCAGCGGCAGCATCAAGTATGTGCACCAGGACTGCCTGATGGAGTGGCTATCCCACTCGCAGAAGAAGCACTGCGAGCTGTGCAAGACGCCTTTCCGCTTCACCAAGCTCTACGACCCCAACATGCCACGCGCCCTGCCCGCCCACGTCTTCGTCCGCCACACCGCCAAGTACCTGCTCCGCAAGCTGGGCCTCTGGCTGCGCGCCGCCCTGGTCGCCAGCGTCTGGCTCGGCTGGCTGCCCTACCTGATGCGCACCGTCTGGTCCTTCCTCTTCTGGATCAGCGACGAGGGCTTCGGCAGCCGGCCTACGCTCTTCGCCCTCGACGGCACTGCCGCCGCCCTGGACGTTCTGGCCCAGACCGCTGGTGTCTGCCCCTCGAGCCCGCTCTTTGCGACGACCACCACCGCCGCCTCTCTTGGCGGCATCCTCGACAGCCTGCCGCCCGAGTCGGCCAGGATCGTCCGCAGCCTGTACGGCATCAACTTGACCACTAGCGACCCCGTTTATTCCGTCATCCTGCGGCTCCTGTTCGGCAGCGCCGGATCGGCCGAGAAACCCGCCGCCGTCAACGCAACCGCGGCCCTGGCCCGGCTGTCGTCGAACTCGACCATTCACCACTCCCTGCTCGGCGACATTGGCTTCCTCAGAAACCTCACGCGGCACGACGCCGTCAACCGTATCGTCATCGCCACGCTCGAGGGCCAAATTATCACCGTGCTCGTCATCGTCTGCTTCATCTTGATCATCCTAGTTAGAGACTACGTTGTGCAGCAGCAACCTGAGCTCAATATGCGCGCCGCGTTCGGTGCCATCGACATTCCTCCGCCGGCTGTGCCGCCGCCGGAGGTGCCAGACCCTTACGCAGCTGAAGCGGTTCTAGTTGGGGAAGACGTCTACAACCAGCCTTCTCCGGGCAACTCCGGGCCAGAGTACTCCTCAAGCGAGTCCGATTCCGATTTGGAGCTGCCTCGCCAGTCGCGCCCCAGCGCCGTTGAGCTGCCCCCAACCGTACGCCCTGACGCTCCTGCAGATTCCGTTGCCGCGGCGCCAGCGCAGGCTTGGGACAGGACGACGGTGCATGAGTACCTCGACATCTACCGCGAGGCCGGCGGCGATCCAGAAAACATCCTGAGGATTGCCCGCGAGCGGCACCTTGACGTCAAACTAGACTACTGGATGCGTCTGACCCGGTCAATGATGGACCGTCATCGAGATGGCGGATCTCCGGATGCCGCGTTAGCGGAAGCTACGGCCGCGGCAGCTTTACTGGACACCCCGTCAGGCGGGCAGCCGGATGCATTACCCGATACCGTTGATGGCAGGGAGGGCGCTTCCAAGGGGAAAGCAAGGCTAGTAGAGACAGCCGAAGAGCCCCCGAGTCCCCTTGTCGCCAGCCCCCAGAGGCCGCGCGCCAACACCGACGGGCCTCCGATCAGCGGTGGCATCCACCCCTTGGCCAACAACAACTGGTCGTTTCCCGGCCTTCCTCCCGAGCCCTTCCCTCCGCCCGCCGGCCCGCTTCACGATGCCGCCTTGCGGGCTGCTGTAGAGTCCGCCTGGGACAGCGCCGCCGAGTCTTCGGCGAGCGCCGTCCCCCCTCCTCCCAGCCCGCTCACGCCGCCCGACGACTTCGCCATGCGACAAGTTACCCAGGATGACGCACACTTACCGCGCGAGCCTGCTCAACCGCCTGAGGAACCGCGACACCGTGGCCCTGCCGGCCTCGCTGACCGGGTCGCCGACTTTATGTGGCGCGAGGCGGACAGCATCCCGCCTGACGAGCTTGCCCCCATCAATTGGCTAGGCGACTTCGGCGAGAACGCACTCGAGGAGGCCGGCCAGGAGGACGTGCTGGACGACCAGCCGGAACCCGATAGGGAAGCGGTCGAGGAGGCGGGCCTGGATGCCGAAGCGGTCGAGGATGCCGAGGACCTCGAGGGCATCCTGGAGCTGCTCGGCATGCGCGGCCCGGTGGCCGGCCTGCTGCAGAACGCCATTTTCTGCGCCTTCCTCGTCTCCATCACTGTCTTTGTCGGTGTCTTTATCCCCTACAATCTCGGCCGCATCGCCATCTGGGCAGCGGCGAACCCCGCGCGCCTCGCCCAAATACTCTTTAGCTCGTTCAAGCTCGTCCAAGACTGCTGCGCACTGGTCCTGGGTTTCGCCTCCTCGATCCTGTCCGAGTCCGTCCACGCGCTGAGCCGCGTGCTCCTGCCCGCCTCAGTCGCCGCTCGCACGCGTCTCGTCGCCGGCGCCTCCTGGCAGATGGTGGGCGGCGCCGCGTCGAGGATCAGCGCCGGCTTCCTGGCCGAGCTGCCCCGGCTCTCGTCCTCTGAGGTCCGCACTTTCTCGGCCCTCAGCCACGAGGCTCTGCTTGTCATCAAAGCCCGCGTCGCGCTGGCCACTTCGACGATTTGGGAGGTCCTCGCGGTTGTGGTCGGCGGGGACTACTCAACCAGCGGACCCGAGGTCCTAACCATGGCCGCAAAAGTCTCGGCAGCGGCGTGGGAGGGCCTGAGGGCGCTGCCGGCCGCTGCCGTCACGCCGAGCGCTTGGGTCATCAACCTGAGCCTGCCCGAGCCGGCGCAGGCAGTTGTTCCTGAGCTCGCCACGTGGGGCGGCGCGGACCGCTTTTGGGCCATCACGGCGGGATACGCTGCCGTGTCTGCCATGGCGGGGCTTTACTTGCGCCGCGGCATTCCCTTCTCGACCACGCGGGCGGCGCAGGAGTGGGAGGCATCGCTGATCGACGGGCTCAGCCAAGCTAGTGGGGTCATGAAGGTCATCTTGATCATCAGCATCGAGATGCTCGTGTTCCCGCTCTACTGCGGTATGCTACTGGACGTCGCGCTGCTGCCACTCTTCGAGGGCGCGACGCTCGGTTCGCGACTGCGCTTTGCAGCCGGCTACCCAGTTACGTCCGTCTTTGTCCACTGGTTCGTCGGCACCGGCTACATGTTCCACTTCGCCCTCTTCGTGTCCATGTGCCGTAAGATTATGCGCAAGGGCGTGCTGTACTTCATCCGCGACCCGGACGACCCGGACTTTCACCCGGTCCGCGACGTGCTCGAGCGCACCGTGACGACGCAGCTGCGCAAGATTCTCTTCTCGGCCTTCGTCTACGGCGCCCTCGTCATGGTGTGCCTGGGCGGCGTCGTGTGGGGCCTGGCGCTCGCGCTACCGGGCGTGCTGCCGGTGCACTACTCGTCCAACGAGCCGGTGCTCGAGTTCCCCGTCGACCTGCTGTTCTACAACTTCCTAATGCCCCTGGCCGTGCGCTTCTTCCGCCCGGGCGACGGCTTGCACGCCATGTACACCTGGTGGTTCCGCCGCTGCGCCCGGGCGCTGCGCATCACCTGGTTCCTCTTCGGCGAGCGCCGCGTCGACGAAGAGGGCCGGCTCGTGCTGCCCGCCAACTCGCCCGACCGCGCGCTGCCGCCGTGGAGGCGCTGGTTCCTCGAGCTTAACGACGACTACCAGGTGGTGGCGCGCAGCTGGCGCGGCATCTTCGAGGGCGGCACGCGCCGCGCCGGCAAGGAGGGCACCGCGAACTGGCACGTTCGCAAGATGAAGCTGGTGCGGGCCGGCCATCTCGTTCCGGACGGCCGTTTCGTGCGCACCCCGGCGTCAGACCAGGTCAAAATCCCCAAGGGCAGCGGGGTTTTCCTCGCTGTAGACGACGAGAACAGGCGGCCGGGCCCCCCGGGCGAGCCGCCGCAATCAGATGATTTTGTCGACATCTACTCCACCAGGCAATACCAGTTCGTCTACCTGCCGCCTCATTTTCGCGTCCGTGTCTTCGTCTTCATCATGTCCATCTGGGCTTTCGCGGCTGTCACGGGCGTGAGCATCACCATCGTGCCGCTGGTGTTCGGGCGCTGGATGTTCCGCCGCTTAATCCCGGGCCACATTCGCACCAACGACATCTACGCCTTTAGCATCGGCATCCACGTGCTCGGCTCGGCTGCGTACGCGCTCGTCCGCGCGCCGTCCGTCTGCAGAGCCGCCCGGGCGCGGGTGGGGCCAGTCTTGCAGCGTGACACAATTGTGCGAGGGGCCGCCGGCGCCGTCCGCGCCGCCCGCGTCATCTACACCTATTTTTTTGGCCTCGCCGTCTTCCCTCTGCTTCTGGCGTCACTGATGGAGCTCTACGTACTGATCCCACTGCACGAGCTCATGTACAGCGCCCTACTGCGGGAGCACACCGCCGCGGTGCTGACACCCGAGGCGGCTGCCGAGAGGCTGAACCCCGTACACACGATCCGTGTCGTCCAGGCGTGGACTATTGGCTTGCTCTACCTGCGCCTCGGCCTGCGCATTACTAACACGTGGTTCGAGGGTTCACACGTCTCCAACGCGGCGCGGGCGGTGCTGCGGCGCGGCTGGCTGGACCCGGACGTGTCCATCTTTACGCGCGCGTTTGTCGTGCCGGGCCTCGCGCTCTGGCTGGCGGCAGTGGCGGCGCCCTTAGCTCTGGCCAGAGTGCTGGCAACGGATGGCATGGTGGACGGGCTCGTGGCTGAATTCGCCGGGTTTCTGGCTGGCCGCGTGCCTGAGCCGGTGCTGCGCGACGCGTACCTGGTGCTTCTGCACCGCCTGAGCTTCCCGCTCACGGCGCTGCTGGTTGGCTGCGGTGTGGGCTTGTGGGGGCTCGTTGGCGTGTTCCGGCGCTGGCAGGTGCGCATCCGGGACGAGGCGTATCTGATCGGCGAGCGGCTCCACAACTTTGCTGGCACCACGGGGGCACCGCGAGCTCGGGGAGGGTGGCGATCCAGCGGGGCGAGGATATGACGCAACGTGTGGAAGGGACTCGCTGCGTCCTGTTCACAATACTGCTCTATGTGAGCAGCGAGCGATTACTTGCCGGCTGTGCAATTCGCAATAAGCCACCTAGGCGAACGGCGTTTCGGGGGCACGGAGAACACCACG
Source organism: Chaetomiaceae sp. R4402 (assembly GCA_023628555.1). Lineage (NCBI taxonomy): Eukaryota > Fungi > Ascomycota > Sordariomycetes > Sordariales > Chaetomiaceae > Chaetomiaceae sp. R4402. The sequence goes on along the minus strand of JAMAKO010000036.1, from coordinate 231,033 downwards.
AACTGGCCTGGACAGCGACTTCTTTGTACGTTACCTTATACATGCATCGATAAACTACTGTAATGACTACCACGACTTATCACAGGTTGAGTGTGAGTGACCGCGCCCGCAGCTGTCTACGTCAACCACGAGTCAGGAGCGGGGGAGGTACGCGACTGAGAGCGTCTTGAAGTTGTCTCGCCGTCCGGCTTGGCTTGGTCCAGACGCTTGGCCCCGTCCGGTGGAGCATACCAGATAAGCTGCGTTTGCTGATGCGTCCTCCACTGGCTCAAACTGGCCATCTGCCCAGGAGGTATTCTGACTCGCAGGTTCAGTTGCCCTTTGGCTTGGCGCTGTTTCTCGTCCATCATCATCTGAGCGTTCCGCCACTTCTCTTCGGGTGAAACGCGGCAGTGGGGAGCTCGTCAACGTCGGGCGAGAGGATGGACGATTCGCTCCAGGGAACTTAAGGCAGGTCTGCCGGCTTGATGTCTGGCTGGTCTTTACTCACCAGGCTGTGCACTCACTTGAGACTTCTAGGACCGCTCGTTTTGTCCTCTCTGCTTTCTGATTTTGATTCTGATTGCTTGATTTTCTCTGTTTGTACAGCAGCGCTGTGCCATGTCGCCGCTGCAGGGCAGCTTAGCATCCATCAGCCCAGAGTCCGACACGCGCCAACCACACCCCCCCCTAACCAACTATCGGTCCCGCGCACCGAGCTCACCCTCACCGCAACATTCTTATCAGTCCGAAGAGACAAAGTTACCGTCCCGGCCTCCATCCACCGACAGCTCCGGCAGTTACCTCGACGACCTCGAAAAGGGCCTACCCATCGACACGATCCCGTCGCTTCGGTTGCATGCCCCTGAGACCGCTCAGCATGGCCCGTTTGACGGCAAGCACCACAACGATGTGCGGTGCAGTGACGTGGCTCTGGCCCAGGCGGATGAGGTGTCTCTTCCCAGCCCCCGGCTGCCGCTACGCCGGCGCCTAGCGCACCTCACCTGGGCTTGGTACACGCTCACCATGTCAACTGGCGGTCTGTCGCTGCTTATCCACGCGCAGCCGCACCAGTTCTCTGGGCTGCGTCAGATCGGGCTGGCCGTGTACGTGCTCAATATCGTGCTCTTTGCCCTCGTTACCGCCGTGCTCGCTGTCCGCTTTGTGCTCTTCCGCGGTGCCTTCGGCACCTCCATCACGCACCCACGCGAGGGGTTCTTCGTGCCGACGCTGTTCCTCTCGATCGCCACCCTCATCACGTCGACGCAGCGCTACTGCGTTCCCGCGGACGTGGATCCGGAGGCACCTGATGCTTTGCGGTGGGCGATCCGGGTCGCCTTCTGGGCGTACGTGGCGCTCACCACGGGCCTGGCCGTCGGGCAGTACAGCTACGTGTTTGCTGCCCATAGCTTTGGGCTGCAGACCATGATGCCGACTTGGATCTTGCCCATCTTCCCCATCATGCTGTCGGGCACCATCGCGTCTGTCGTGTCGGGCACTCAACCCGAGTCCGCGCGCGTGTCCATGGTCGTGGCCGGGCTGACGTGCCAGGGGCTGGGCATCGCCGTCGCCTTCATGATGTACGCGCACATGGTGGGCCGGCTGATGCAGTCCGGCCTGCCGCACCGCGAACACCGCACGGGCTTGTTCATGTGCGTCGGCCCGCCCGCCTTCACGGCGCTGGCCTTCATCGGGCTGGCCCAGAGCCTGCCGGGCGACTTTGACCACGACATGGACGGCCTGCTGGACGCCACCATCATCGAGACCATGGCCGTCGTCGGGGCGGGCTTCTTGTGGGCGTTGAGTTTCTGGTGGCTTGGCATCGCCGTCCTGGCCGTGGCCCGCAGTCCGCCGCGCGTCTTCCACCTCGGCTGGTGGGCCGCTGTGTTCCCCAACACGGGCTTTACGCTAGCCACCATCGCCATCGGCACCGCCTTCCACAACGACGCCGTGCTGTGGTTCGCGACAGCCATGTCGGTTCTGTTGGTCCTGACCTACTGCTTCGTGCTCTACCACAACGTGCGGGCCGTCGTTGTGCAGGACATCATGTATCCGGGGCGAGACGAGGACGTGGAGGACCACTAGGTGGACGACGGGCAGCAATCAATCTTTGTTATAATCAATACACATCAACGTCCCACTTCAACGCCTGGCCCCCGCCATCGTTTCTGCTTTCCCATGCCCTCTGGCCAAACGCCTTGTGGGTTGTGAAACAAGTCATTCGGGTCCCACGCCGCCTTGAGCTGCTGCAGCCGAACCAGGTTTGCGCCCCAGTACTGCTGCTGCGCATCGGGCAACGCCGGGTCCACGTAGCCGGGATATGTCCCGTTGGCCTGCGGCACTGCGACGTGGACCTGCTCGTAGAAGCCCGTGATGAAGGCTTTGGTCTGTTGCGTCAGCGGGAGGCCGACGGCATACGCCTGGTACCACAGGATCTTATCGCGGTGCACAAAGGCTGTCTCATTCGTGGCCACGTCGGCCACGGCGCCGCCCGACGCGTCGAAGATGACAAACCACAGTGCCGTCCCCTTGCGCTGTTCGTCCATCCATCGGAACAGATCCTGTACCTTGTCTGGGGGCAGCAAGTCCTCCCGCCGGAAGCCCAGGCTCTTCGCGTAAAAGGGGTTCGGTACGCTAGCCAGCCAGAGTCCTTCCTGCTCGGCGCCGTGCGCCAGCGAGGCCAGCCAGCCGTCGGCCACGACGTGCTGGTGCGCCCCCTGCGGCAGCCGGTCCGGAATCCCTGTGGCCGCAAACTCAGCCGCGGTGCCATAGAAGGTGCCGGTGACGGTAGCACCCAGCGGCATGACGACGAAGAGGGTCCCGAACCGGCGATCCAGCGCTGGGTCCGTGGCGAGGTCTTGCCAGGCCGAGTAGAAGGGCGCCATGTCGGTCTGGTTGCCCAGTGAGATTGCATACTCGTACTGCACGACATGGGCCGGCTCGGGGTGCGTGTCGACCACGAACTCGGTGACGATGCCGAACGACGATGCCGCGCCCCTGAGTGCCTGGCTGCAGTTAGCTCGACTCGCCGCGCAGAGACGGGAAAAGGTTGCCTGCCCAAAAGAGATCGGCATTCTCTTCTCTGCTCGCCCGCCTGACGCTGCCATCTGCCGTCACCACCTCGACTTCGACCACGTGGTCTAGACTGGACGCCCACATGCGCGACATGGGCCCGAGCCCGCCCTGGGCGGTGTGTCAGCATGCGAAACAGAGAGCTAGCCACGTCCTGGGCAGCCCACGATGGCCATCTGGCCGCCCATGCCAATGCCCGGACAGACCGCCTGCGCGATGGCACGCCCGCCCGCGTTGTGCAGCTGCTCCGCAACGGGCCCCAGATGTGTGCCAGCCCCGATAGTGGCCCTCCACGTGCTGTTGTCCATGCTAAAGTGCTGGAAGTTGGCCATGTCGATGGCCACGGCGCCGTCAACGCCGCCGAGCCCGAAGTTTCTGTCGGGATCAGTACTACCCTCGCCTCATAATCAGACCAGAGTGGAATGGGATGACCAACCCGTACGAGTGGCCGCCCGATCTGGCTTGTATCTTTACGCTGTTAGTCACTGCGCATCGAACCACGCCAGCGACGTCCTCGGCCGTCCGCGGACGCACAACCGCCGCCGGCGTGATCTTGATGTCGAGATTGTACGGCTGCACCCAGAAGGTCTGGTACGACGCATCGCCAGGAAACCCCGCGAACCCCGTCCTGCCGTTGGCCACTGCCTGAATGCACCGCTGCAGCGCGCTGGTAGAGTTGCCCATCGTGGATTTGAGTTGCCCTTGGGCCAGGAGGATGAGGACATGGGGCTGCGAGAAGAGCAGAATCAAGGAGGAACGTCCCTGCAGTGTGCCAAGAGTGGCAAAGATTGCGATGTCACTGTCACGGGGTGAAACAGATATCATAGGACTGGAAGCAGGAAGTCGCCCGGCGCACAAATGTCCGCTCTCGGGTTTCACGTTGGCCCCTTTCCAACGAACGAGACATGGAGCTCTGCGGCCACGAGCTCGCCGAACCCGGGCACTGAGGCGTACGAGACCCAACCCTACCACCAACTCGTTAAACAAAAACCGATTCAAATCATAGACGAAGAGTCCCAGAGCTCAGTAAACCTCGCCAGGCCACATCCCGGGGACAAATAGCACCTTCTCCACCACAGCCACGGTCGACGCCCGGCGCACGCTTCTCTGCCGGGTGAACGCGCCCGGTATGTTTCCAATGCCCAAGTCTGGTAGATAGTCGCTATAATCATCGTACTCCTCCTCCTTCTCGTCCGCGAGCTCCACGTCACCAGCCTCGGACTCCGGCGGCGTGAACCAGCCGTCGGCGCCAATGTCCAGGTCGGGCTCAGCACCAGCCTCAATTGTTCCGCCCAATTTGAGGCCGAGCTGGTCCTTGGACCCGGTGAGATCGCCGTTGTTCTTGCTTGAGGCTTTCCGCGCGGCCGCGAACATGTCGCGCATGGTTTCGACCCGGTCGGACGAGCGCGCCACCGCGTCGAATGGGAAGTCATATGGCTTGGCGATCAGCAGCGGCGAGTAATCGTTCCAGTGTATCTCCATCTCGGAGCCCGTCACTGGGTCGCGCTTCCTGCTAATACTGAGCCCCCACGCCAGCCCGCCCAGGGCCAGGAACAGGTCCTGTTCGACGATCGGGATGCCCTGGCAGGTGCGCCGCCCAAACCCAAACTGCGAGAAGCCGGCGAGGCAGGGGTACCGCGTCAGTGGGGCGCGATATGTTGGCAAGGTTGGGTCTATCCAGCGGTCGGGATTGAAGCCCTCAGCGTCGGGGTAGACGGCCTCGTCACGGGTGATGGCCCTAATACGGTCAGTCGGGGTGTAGCACGCGATGCAGTGCGGCTGGGAAGGCCCACCATTCAAGCGCGTGGATCGTGGCACCGGCGGGAATGAAGAAGCCGCCGTATACGTCGTCCTTCTCGATGGCGTGGGGGATCCCTGCTCCCGGGTGTCAGTCGCGATGTCGCCTCAATGGGACGCGAGGTTGGGGTTAGAGAACCAACCTGTGGGCACTGCCGGTCGCCACCGGATCACTTCTTTGACCACGGCGCGCAACAGGGGCAGGACCTCGCGGTCGCTCCACTGTGGACAGCTGCCACCGAGCAAGTCGTCAATATGCTTCTGCAGCCGTTGCTGCCACTGTGGAAAGTGGCACATGGCCAGGATATAGCTCTGGATAGGACTGCCGATGGTCAGCGCACCGGCAATGGCCATGAGCCCGACCACATGCAAGGCCTCTTGATGGTTGCCCCAGCGCGTCCGCGCTCGCTCGCCGCCGTCCAGTTTCGCCCGCCGGAACGTGCCGATGAAGCTCGGGCCGGCGCGGCCCCTGGCAATGTGGTGGGCGACAGTCTCAACGTTCCTCTGAAACATGTGGTCCTCCAGCAAGTGGCGCTTTCGCTCATTCAGCTTCCAGGGGCTCACCCTCTTCGGTAGGTAGCGGAGAAAGGTGACGACGTTGGGCAGAGCTCCCGCCGGGCTGATCGTGCTGAGCAGGCCGAAGGTGGTGTGGCGCAGGAATCTCCCTGGTCGCGGCGTGCTCCACGCCAGCCGCGAGATGGTCCGGCTGGTAAACTGTTCGACCAGCTCGACATAGTCGACGGGGTGACAGCACATCAGGTACAGAAAGCGGTCGCGCTCGTGCGTCGGGTAAGCGTGGAGATTAGCGCGCGAGCTGACGAGCATCAGGTCGTTGGCGAGCTTTCTCTGGCGCTTCCAAGTGTCTGGTCACCTGCGTCAGCTGAGGAGTCGTCACTGCCATTGCTTGCAGATGGCGAAGCTCAGCATTCACCTGGACCCGGTGCAACCGATGTGCGTCCGCGGGACCGTGACGGCGCTGCTCGAGCACAGGGAGGACAACTTACCGGTGCGCCCCAACAGGGCCAGGTAGTCACCGCTGGTGCGGTTGTCCGGGAGGTTTGGAATCACGGGCCGATCCGAGTAGATGGAGGATCGTTTGGACAGCAAATCCTTGGCGGCGGGCCCGGTTGAGATCCAGACGTGCTCGTGGCCGAACATGGTCATGGTATAGATGGGGCCATATTCTCTGCTCCACTCGTGAAACTTGAGCCATGTCGAGTCGACGGGGACGTCGTGGATGCGGCCGATGTAGGGCAGGCCTGCATCTGTCAGTGAGCAACACGGGCTTATCAGGAACAGAACATTGGCTTTACCTCTAGGCCCAGGCAGCGGCCGAGCACCCGGCGGCACCCGGCGCCTGACCCTATACCATTTCAGGACCAGGACAGTGACGCCTAATGTGGAAGCTATTACTGCAGCGAGCATCTCGATATGAGAACGTGGTCAGGTCCATTAGACAAGGTAAAGACCGTCGACGCAGATATATGCATATCCTGGGGGGGAAAACAGCGGACAAGAGAAGGGGGGAGGGGGCAGGTGGAAACGGGAAAGGGGTGTCTGACCACCAGCTAGGATAGCCAAAGCTGATCTTAAATATGGCTGCGCTGTGAAGACGCAAGTCGGTTCTACTGGTCCGCGCGCAACATACGTATGGCCCGGGGTTGTTGACCTTGGATTCCTTTGCTAACGGCAGGCGGTTGGTCACTGTGACCGTGAGATTTATTCAGCGCTACCCAGTAGTTAAATAGCTCTTTGTGGTGTAACAGTCCCGCCAAGCCCGATGATGCCTTCAAAGCTGTCATGTCCCCGGCCGGAGACGTCAGGAGCCGCGGGAACCTCTGGTCACCTGTCAGCCATACAGCGGGACATGAACAAATCCTGCGGCCATCATCTCATCAGAAGGCCCACAAGTGTAACCACAGACTCAGAGTCGAAGCTATATCATTTCTGGTTGAGCAGGAAAATACTGTGGGAAACATCGCGGCTCCGTGCTCCCTGCGGCCAGAAAAGTAGAACAGCAGAATCAAAAAAAGTCATAAGAGATATAGAATAAAGATTCGAAAAGAGATCAGGGTGCCGCTCGGCATGTAGATGAACACAAAGCCAAGACTGGCCGTGAGGCAGGTCTCGTTCGCGTCATGATTTGTTTGCGTCAAACTTGAATGGCCACACATGTGAGAAGAGTCGGCATGGCTCAGGGTGACGCGGGGCAGGGGGCATGAAAGGAATTCAGGCTAGGGCTCCTCGCGCCCCTCGGAGAAAGACGTCCGCCGAGATGGAGCGGATACATAGCCGCATCGAACATGCCTTCAACCCAGCAGTCATGGAAAAGGGGCGCAACTCGAGAGGGAAGAACAAGGCCTGAGGAAACAGGATAGAGCCTAGCGGGGCCGGCAGAGACAAAAGGGCAGGACGTTGGAAATTCGCCGTTTCAGCCGCCAAACGCCGGTCGAAGTCAGATGCAGAGAAATTGCCCGGCATATGGGCCGGCGCTGACAGAGAGGGCGAGGAGTATGACGACAACCTGACGCAGCTCCACGCGGTGACATTGGCAGCTCGGACGCAAAGGAGCAGGTGACGGGTCACATGTAATCATCATCGGCCAGGTAGCTGTGGCAGAAACACGGCCGGTGGGCCCATCTATTGCGCTGTCTAAGTGCTCGTCGGCCCGAGCGCGGAATCTAATCACGCTCGATCACATGCTACGAATGTCAGCGTTTCTCCAGCCAGCCAAGATGCGAGGTCTCTCTTCTTTCCTCAGGAAGACTCACCGTTCGACCGGATTCAAGCCCAGCAGGCGCATGCCGTTGCCCAGCACGATGTGGGCGGCGTCGTACAGCGCCATGCGGGCCTTCATCAGCTCGCGCTCGCTGCCGACGACCTGCAGGTGGTCGTAGCTGCTGCTCAGCGCGTGTGTCATACGGAACAGGTAGGTCAGCACCGTGGTCGGCTCGAGTGTGCGCAGCGTGTTCTGCACCACGTCGGGCCACTGCGCGAGCAGGCGGACGATGTTGACGGCGTGGGCCTCAGTCAGCAGGGTCAGGTCGGCAGCGGCCAGGTCGTCGTCGCTGAGGCCGGCGCGGCGGCGGATCGACGAGACGCGGGCGTGAGCGTACTGCAGGTACGGCCCCGTGTCGCCCTCGAACGAGGTCATGGCGTCCATGTTGAAGGTGTAGTTGTTGATGCGCTTGCCCGACATGTCCTGCACCATGACGCTGCTGATGCCCAGCGTGTCCGCCGTGGCCTCCGGGTTCGCGACCTGGGCGTACTTGTCTTCGTTGCGGCGCATCGTCTCGTGCATCTTGTCGGCGACATCGTGCAGAATGTCGTCGAGGAACTTGACGGTACCGCGGCGCGTGCTCATGCCCAGCACGAGACCAAAGTTGACGTGCTGGCACTTGGCCGCAATCTCCTGGTGGCCCAGTAGCTCGATGATCTTGAACAGCTGGCGCAGGTGTAGGTCCTGCGCCGAGGCTACAACGTAGATCATCTGGTCGAACTTATACTTTTCGTGGCGGGCGAGCAGCTCGCTAATGTCGCGCGTCAGGTACAGCGCGGTGCCGTCGCGCTTGCGCACGATGGGCTTCTCGAGCCGCTTGCCCTCCTTGCCGGGCACGAGGGCGGAGAAGTCAACGATCATGGCGCCCTTGTCCTCTTTGCAGATGCCCTTGTCCTCCATCTCCTGTCCAATGCGCTGCATGGCCTCCTCCGACACCTGGCTTTCGCCACTGTACTCGTCGAACTTGATGTTGAGACGCGCGTACGTGTCCTTGTAGCGCGTGATGCTTAGGTCGCGGAAGCGCTTCCACTGGGCCAGCGCGGCCGGGTCGCGGTCCGTCATCTTTTTAAAGTAGCGGCGGGCTTGCTCGTCGAGGCTGTCGGCCTCGAGCTGCGTCACGTCCTCGCCGGCCTGCTTGTGCTGCTCGACCAGCTCCTTTTCGGCCGTCATCTCGCTGTTGATGCGCACGTACAGCTGGAACAGGTGGTTGATCGGGTCCCGGGTGAGCGCCTCTTCGTCGCCGTACTTCTCAAACGCCAGCGCCAGCAGACCGTACTGCTTTCCCCAATCGCCCAGGTAGTTGATGCGCACGACGTCCCAACCAGCGCCCTCGTACAGGTTCGCCAAGAAACCTCCGATGATGGTACTGCGCAGGTGGCCGGCGTGGAACGGCTTCGCGATGTTCGGCGAGCTAAACTCGACGATCGTGCGCTTGCGGCCTTTGCTCGGGTCCTTGGGGTCGCGCAGCCCGTGGAACTTGTTGCGGCCGTAGTCGGCGCCATAGTGTCGGATGATGGGGATGACTCCCTGCACGGCCGGGGCGGTGCGGACGAAGAAGGCCATGAAGTAGTTGAAGACGTTCGGCTTCTCGAAGAGCGGGTCATTCTCGGGGAACTGCGGCGGTCAGCGCGTAAGACTCGGCCTTGCTGCCCTCCTGCTGGGCTAGCTGCCCACCTTCTCAGCCCACTGCTTGACCAGCTCGTCAGGCTTCTGGCCCTTGACACGCAGCGCGGGTGCCGCCAGCATGAGATCGCCCTTGTCCAGACCCTGCGTCCATGATAGCGCGGGGTACACGATCTTGGGGTCGACGCCGGTGATGTCGGCGAGCAGGTTGGAGAGGTGGGCGCGGTACAGATCGAACGGGTTGAGCTCGGGGTGGCAGTTGGGATACTTGTCAGCGATTGCGTCGAGGCTCATACCGTCGACTTTTTGCACGAGCCGGTCAATTGGGGAGGCCATGGTCGCGAGGGTGCGGGTGCGGGTGCGGGTGTGGGGGAGGGAGGAGGTCGAGACGGGCCGGCCGTGAGCGACGACAGCAAAAATGGCAGCTTTGGAGGGGCCGCGGTGGAGATTGGGCGTGTTCAATGGCAGTTGCGGACGTCGAGTCCTCGTCAACAACCGTAATGGGGATCGAAGAGAAAAGAAGATGTGCGCGGAGGCTGGTGGGCAAAGCGTCATGGAGAGGCTGCCGCAGCGGAGAAGGGTTCGCTTCTTGTTGAAGTCCACCAGGAGCCTATCTAACCTCGACGCAGTGCAGTCATTGTTGACTCAGAGCTCTCCCCGCCAACCAAAAAAAATTGGGCAGGAACATGAACATGCAACACAGTGCGTCGACCAATGGGGCAAGCGCGGGGGCGGGGTTTCACTAAGAGCGGCGGCTCCCTGCGACAGAGTTTGAGACAAAGAACGGAGAGCACGAGAAGATACCTCAAGTACCTTAGGTAGATACTAATAGAAGCTTAAAATTGAACGTAACGTGTACAGAGCATGGATTGATTGAGGGTTGAGAAAATAAAGAACGATACGATGATCATGAGCTGCCGGTTCCAATATTCGTGACATAATTACTAAACGTTGGCTTCAAATTTCAGACGCACGCCCGTAGTAAAAGCTCAATGACTTGAAAATATATCCAACTAGAACGCCATGCATGGAACTAAAAGCTATACTCTTCGACAAACAAGTGTATTCCCTGCGCGCCGGTTCCCTTGTGCACGGCGCGCTCGTCCGACAGGGCGGCCACGCAGTTGCGCACCCTCGACGTCAGCGAAGGGCCGCCGCACACCACCACGCTCGTCTCGCCGCCCGTCGCCTCGACCGGACCCCGGATGAAGGCTTCAACGTCCGGCCGGACCGACGAGTGGAACACGTGCGAGTCGCTGCTCGCGTGGCTAGACCGCCTTCGCGCGCTTGCGGCCGCCGACTGTTCCACGTCCACCACCGCGCCCTTCTCGTCCACCCGCTTGCCCAAGTTGGTCCCCGATGACGAGGCCGACGCGCCCACCGCCTGGACCGTGCCTCCGCCCCGCCCCAGGTCCTCTGCAACCCGCGACGGACCCTGCGTGACGGCGATGTGCACGCTGAGCTCGATGCCAATGTCCTGGGCGCGCGCGAGCAACTCATGCAGGCGCGAGACGTAGAAGTCAATCTCCTCGCCCTGCTTCGCAGCCAGCAGAAAGTCGACGCGCTTGACGCAGCTGGTGCCCCGCCCCTGCAGCAGGCCCTCCAGGATCGGCAGCGTGAACGAGGCGCCTGTGGACGCCGAGATCAGGACGATGGTCTCGTAGATGTCCCAGCGCGGTGGCGTGCCGTACGGCCCGGACACGAAGACGGTGAACTGCTCCTTCTTGCCCACCCCGGCGGCGAAGTTGTGGAGCCGCCGGGAGAAGCCGCCGTGCTTGCGCACCACCAGCTGGATGCTGTTGCAGATGCACGTGCCAGGGAGCTGGTGGGCGCAGGCGATCGTGTAGGGGTGCGCCTCGGCCGGGCCGGCGCGCGGCATCCAAAGGTACAGGTGCTGGCCGGGCCGCCACTTGAAGTGCACGTCCTTGATGGTCACCACCGTGATGGAGTCGCCGACGGCCTTGAGTTGGGCCTGGTGCCCAATCCGCTGGCCGCCCCGGCACTTGGACTTGTCCGGGAAGAACTTGACGTTCTGCCACACGAGCAGCGCCACCCGGCAGGCCCGGTCGAAGCAGAGCGCGGCGATGGCGAACCAGACGTTATACCGAGCGCTGACCGGGACGTGCACGTAGATCAGCCACAGGAAGAAGACAGCGGAGAGCAGGTGCTGTAGCACAAAGAACTCGTAGGCCATCCGGCGGAAGGGGGCCAGCCCCGAGACCAGCGTCCAGGCGAGGACGGCCCAGGCGCCGAGGCCGTACTTGACCATGGGCATCATCTGGAACTCGTACTCCACAAAGTCGGCGAGCACCCAGCCCGTGTAGAAGTGAAAGCCGTGGACCGTGGCCGTGATCAGCATGGTGCGGCCGACCCAACGGTGCAGCCAGTTAAGGCGCTCGTGGCTCGTCCCGACGAGGAAGCCGACGATGCTGCACTTGGAGGCCAGCAGGTAGAGCAGCGGCACTTGAGTGACGGTGACCCAGGCATTGCGATAGCCGATGCGCTCCCAGTAGAAGACGTCGTGGACGACGACGTCGACTGACATCATGTAGATGATGACAATCCAGTAGACCAGCAGCAGGACAGTCCGGCCCAGGGGCGGCGGCGTCAGCCACGAGAAGCCCCGGACTGGGATGTACAACTGCGGGTGACGGGCTTCGCGGAGGACGGCCGTCGCGGTGGCCCACAACTCGAGGAACGGATTGCTGGGTTTCGTGGGGCAGTCGACCGAGTTCGCGGCCTTCCGGCGCAGCCTCCGCCGCGACTTGTAGAAGTTGACGACTCGGACGGCCGCCAACGCACCGACGAAGCCGGCGATGGTGTACCAGTACCGACGGGCGAGGTCCTGGTTGACCGTCCCGAACATGGCCGAGTCGGAGCTCATGTCCATGCCGTCCATGCCGTCCATCTTCGCGAGTTTAGGTGACCGCCGGGGTAGCCTCTCGGGGGATGGGATGGTTGGGCAACAGGTTGATGAGGTGCGTGCTTATGATCCTCCGTGCTCAGTACGGGGCCGTCTGCAAGCTGGTATGACGGCAGGCGTGCCGCACTACCGAGTTGTGCGGACGGCGTCGAATGGCACCCGAGGCCGATCAGGTTGCTATCAACTGTCGTTGCCGCCGGGTCATCTCTGCACCGATTGCTCCGGCGTGGGCGCAGCTGCAAAAGCGGCACAAGCGACGGGCGGAATGCAGCAGCTGGCGAGGGACGGAGTCGACCCCGCGATGTCCTGAATTCGTCTTCGGACTGGCCGGTCTAGAAGCTCGGTTGCGGCAGCGGATAAAGAAGCGCGGGCGGTGTGCGGGTATGCGGCGTCATATAAGGTACTCTGCACCCAGAACCTGTCTATGAGCAGTGAACAGCGAGGCTAAATGCCCGGATCGCAGCGCGGGTTCCAGGTTAGGTGGTATTGCCTCTCTGAAACAACTGTATGTACTGGGTCGTATCCGAAGCCCAGCTGTGCGGTACGCAAGCAGTCGCGCGACATATAAACTTGGAAGTTTCTTCGCAGTACCTGCTGTGAAGTACCGACGCGGGACTCCATACGCAGTATGTACGGAGCACCTACGCTACCAGCTACCGTACTTAGCGAAAAGCGACGGCATGGCGCCACTGCATCGATGGGTGCCGACCGGGCCATCGCCGCAAGCAGGATGCGAGCATGTTCGAGGGGAGAGCAAGTTGTGACTGGCTGGAGGGAACCAGGCGCTTGGGCATGGGGGGAAACAATTTGCTCAAACCCGCTCGCACAGGGGCGCCATGCCCGGGGCGGCTTAGCGCAGGCCACGGGTAGCAGGGCTGCCGCGAGGTTCGTGACGCCATGTGCTGCCCCGCCGCCACGAGTACGTTTGAAGATCGCGCGCAGAACGCACTTCCATTTTATTTTCCATGCCAGATCCCGCGGCAAGACGCTCAATACCGGTATGCATTGAGCGCCGGCCGTGCATGACACTGTCACGTTGAACAGGGTCCATGTCCCTCGTGCCTGTAAGGAATACGGAGTACGGATACTACACTACCTTACGTCTCAGCAAAGGGCAGAGGGGTGCCACAACCTGCCTCAAGCCCTGTGGGTCTTGGCGGGAAAGCTTGACCCGCTGCAGCGGGATAGTGGGATGGTGGGGTGAAGTGGGAAGCTCGAGGGTTGCTTCGCCGAGGGGTTCAGACCAAACACCGGCTGCAAGAGGACGACCAACCAGCTGAAAACTTGCTCAGCTTTTGTTTGACGCTACCTCCGTTCGGAGTAAACACAGTGCTGCAGTACCCGGGCAGCTGAGCTGACAACCTTCTTCATCGGCAGGTCCAGGTATACACAGAGACACAGTACGGAGTAGAGGGGCGGGCTCGAGGGGCCTTTCAGCACAGACACCACACACCAGGCAGAAGCTCCCCTGTTCCCCTGCCAGGGTGGTTGGGCCTCGCCTCCACGTTTCCCGAACCCAGCTGCATCGGCCGATTGACCGACCGAGGGGATTGAACCGAGGGTCAAGGGTCTGGTCCCTTTTGCTTATAAGTCGTTGCTCCCAGCCTTAACGCGCTTCCAACTCGTTGCATTTCATATACTACTATTCATCTGAACTTTTTCGACCTCGGTCCGTCTGAACTCGACTCCACGACGGTGTGGTTTTGCCGTGTTCAGGTTCCTCACACATAATCAAGACCCCACAAGCTTCAACTTCTCACCATGGCGCCGCTCCGCTCCCTTGCCGCCTCCGCGCTGCTCTTCCTCAGCGCGGCAAACGCCCACTTCAACCTCAACCTCCCGGCGTCGCTCGAGGGCAACAGTTTCGACGAGGAGAAGGAGCCCAATGCCCCGTGCGGCGGCGGCAACCCCGACATCTCGTCGAACACCGCGACCGACTTCCACGTCGACGGCGATGCAGTGGCCGTCAAGCTGGGCCACCCCCAGGCTAACTTCCTAATCCGCGCAACCCTCGACCCGCACGCCGCCGGCAACTGGACCCAGCTGTTCCCCATCGTCCAGCAGAGCGGTCTTGGCAGCTTCTGCGAGAAGTCTGTCACCGCGCCCAAGGAGTGGGTCGGCAAGAAGGGCTTCATCAGCGTCGTCTGCGACGCGCCCGACGGTCTGCTTTGGCAGGTGAGTGATCTGGCTGGGTCTTCCTAGATTTAGATGCCGTTCAATGGCTGACTGTATCCCGCGCAGTGCGCCGCCGTCAACTTCGTTTCGGGCTCCAACTCGTCCCCCGGCTCAGCCTGCACCAACGCAAGCACCGTCACTGCGGATTTCAAGGACGATCCCAAGCTCACCGCTCTCGTGAGCACGAGCACCTCCAACTCGAACTCCAGCATGGGGGGCTCATCTGGCTCGTCGACCTCCCCCAGCCCTTCAGCCTCGAAAAGCCCCAACGCGGCGCCGTCGTTGCTCCGGGGCAGCGGTCTGCCGATTGGGAGCGTTGCGGTGACGGCGGTGATGATGTTGGCGGGTGCCGCGCTGCTCTGAAGTGCGTTCGGCTGGATTGGCGCTCTAATGATGTAATGGTACTACGGAAGGAAAATAATGCTCTCAATATTCTTGTAACGTCATGGTGTTCCGGGCAATGCATGTGTTCTCGTTTCCTGATCAGACGTTCTCGCGGCGTGCTGTTTGCACTTACCGGAGCTCGTCCTACTTAGCTTCACCATTCTCCACCCTGACCTAGCGAGAAAGGTACCGGCACTTTCAGACGTCTCGTCCGTAAACATGGGCGCCACTCAGACACACAATCAACTACACTGGTTCGCACGGAATGGTCATCAAGTTTCGACAAACAGGGCAAGTTGTCTGCGAACATATTGAACACGAAGTCACAGCTGAGGACATTCTGCAGCGACAATCCGTTCTGCGTATTCCGTCTCATTTCATTCGGCCTTTAAGTGAACTCGCCTACCCGGTTGCCATTGGTCAAACGATGCTAAGGTGGTATCATACTTAGCTACTACGTGAACAAGAGAGTCTAGACGGACAAGAAGCCAGCGACGGTATTGGCAGGGACAAAACCTCCGTCTACCTGTCGTTCTTGAAGCCCAGAATATTCAACAGCTGGCTAATAGGGGATCAGCCTTCCTTCCCTGCCTCTGCCCGTCCGATCTGCAACAAGGCAACTTTCAGCTGCATCAAGGTCAGGACACTCGTCTGCTCTGGCAGAGTGCTCCCGGTGGACATGGCGGTTGCCTGTTAAAACTCGTGGCAGGTAGCTTCAATGTGAGCCGGCTCTCGCTCATGCCAGTTGCGGTCGGGACTTACTCGATTCTCCTCTGAGACAGACTTGTCCTCCTTGTTGCCGGACTTCTTCGCCATGTCGGATGGTATCTATTGAGCCAATATTAGTAGGTGCTGATTGAAAGTGCAGCCCTGAAGCAATCAACTGGATAGGTAAGAGCAGCGCGGTCGTGCAAAAATGTTGGCGCAAACCATGGCCAACCTGCCATAAGAATACCTACATACAAGGAAGACATCGAAGTCATTGAACACCTAGGTAGATACGGTGACGGAGTCCTTCTGACCCACTTCCGTGGCGATGGTACTGCATCTCTGATGTTCGATTTCACCAGCCTTCAGGCCCTGGGTGTCTTCCTTACCTAACCAGATGTACGATCTCCCAAGGTTCCGGTGCCAGAACACGCTACAAGAGATCGTGGCGCGCATAACGTTGTGCCCGGGACGCGAATTACGCCTATACCTTCGGTGGTCAAGAGGCGGTTGCTATTCGTGCCCACCACCCATGTCCAAGCCATATGTCCTCCCGTATTGTTGGAGTGGTGACACATGACAGCCATGAGAAATACTGAAATGGCACGAACCAGACCATAACCTCGGTATCTGGTAACTTGGTTGGGCTCCTTGAAGGAACCCATCCAACAAGGTCCAGCGTTTTCAAGGACGAAGGTAGGTAGTGTTCATTAGGATTCAGGGGTCTGGTCTGGCTCTTGAGCAGACTACCTGATAATGAGGCTCAAAATTTCTCGAACCATTGACAGGATTTGTGCACCGTTTTCATTCCCACAGTCATCTAAAAACCTCTCCCTTTACTACAACGAGCGCAGCCCCGCTATATTAAAGTCTCAAGTACAGAATCGTGGGCTCCTAGTCAGCATCACCCCAGCACGAAGCGCCGCCGGTTCTATGATTGTGTTCCGATCTCACGTCAGTCATGCAGGCTGCATGGTCGCAATCAACTACACAATTATCAATCGCGATGTAGACAGGACACCAGCAGGTGGGGTTTGAAATTATACATTAACTAGCTACAGCGAATTATAAACAACCCCTTTTTATAGCCACCATGCGAGCTTCAGCGAGCATGGTTGGCACGTTATTTGAATCCGTCACCAAGCAGCCGCTTAGAGCAGGAGCTTGAAGACGGGGGCCAGGAGGCCGGTGATGCCGGAGCAGGTGTTGGTGATGAGGCTGACGCAGGCCGAGATCTTGACGACGATGTCGTGCAGGTCGATGCGGATGGTCAGCTCAGCGCACAGGCCGAGGGCGAACTTGACGACAATGTTGCCAATGGCGGTGATGACGCCGAGGCAGGCCTGGAGGTGCACACCGATGACGACAAGGATATCTGAAAAGGGAGGTCAGAATGTGTTCCGTGTCACGAGGTGGGGCGTGGAATAGAACTCACCGGCCTTGAGCACAACGAGGGCCTTAAGGCAGACCTCGACCTCGGCGAGCAGCGCCTGGACATCGGCAACGAGCTTGAGCACAACCTCGAGATCGGCGGCAACAAGAGCCTTGACATCAACCACAAGGCCGTTTAGGCAAGCCTCAGCCTCAAGCAGCACCTTGAGGTCGACCTCGAGGTCCACGAGCACCTTGACGAGGGCATCGACGTCGATGTCGGCCTTGGCAATGATCTCGGCTGCGGGACACGGTGTTAGCTGCTGCTGGTGCCAGGGCCATCGCTACTCGGGTAGGCACTCACCAACGAGGGCGAGCTCGGCCTTGACCTTGGCCTCGACCTCGACGACGACCTCGACAACGGTCTCGACAACCACGGAGATGTCAACGGTGTCGGGCTTGCCGTGGATGGGCACGGGCACGGGGGCGCCGGTCGGGTGGCCCCAGTGGCTGGTCAGGGTCGTGCACGGCGTGGGCAGGGTGACGGGCGGCAGAGTCGGGACCGTTTCGTCGCAGTCGCAGGGGGCGCTGGCGTGCTCCTCGGTGCGGACGTCGACAACGGGGGCGGCCACGGCAGAGCCGATGGCGAGGGCGGCGAGGGCGGTGCTGAAGAACTTCATGTTGCCGGCTGTGAGGTGTTTATGTGTGTGTGTTTGTTGGGAGATAACGGAACAACGAAACGAAGAGAGAGTGACTGGTCTGAAAGAGTGACTGAGGTCTGATTGATTAGGTATTATAGAGCCGGAGCTGGATGTTGTGATTGATGGGGAGAGAAAGACAGTTCATGCTCGGGATGTCTCGCCGTATTAATACTTGGAGTCATCGCGGTTCTCAGTGCAGTCCCCCTTCCCATCTCCTGACTCCCTCGCCGGCCTCATGGTGATGGGCACACTTGCATCTCGCCCCCCTGCCTCTCGGATACACCCTCGTCCGCGCAGGATGTGGTCAGCCTGCCGCGGAAGCTCTCCGGGAGCGGCATGGTCGACAGTGCCGCCCACGGCCCGCCCAGCAGCTTGGGATGTTTTTCCCTGCTCTGGACCTGGTGGTGATTGCGGATCTCAATAGCCTCTACCAAGCGCCTCAAACGTGGTCATGATCGCCAGCCCTGTGGCTCAATCCGGCAGTCTAGGGGGGCGCGGCTCCACGCCGTTGGGCTGGAGGCTAGGAAAACAGCACCGTCGCCTGTTTCAGGTCATCTCTGAGTAGCTAGGAATAGGTCCGCGGTGGAGCTGACGTCTGAGCACTCCGTTGCTTTTGACACTTCCCCATCCATACTTGGTAATTTCCAGCTCCTTGGCCTTGTTTGGAAGAGACAGCTAGCGCCAGGCGGTCCTCAGGAGAAAAAGCACGCCGGCAGATGGAACTGGAGTCACTGGAGAGTGGAGACTGCGGCGCACCAGAGACTGTCAACTTGCAGCTTGCATGCGCTAGTCCCGTTGCTTGCGCCGATCATACCGAGTCTGGCCCTTTCAACCAGAGCCCAGTCGGCGTGGTAGCGAGCGTGTGATGGCAACTTCCGCCTGTCACTTCGACATCCCTGGCTTCGACAGGAACCGTTGGACTTTGCCGCATACTCGCCGGGCGGCCGTGCGTCCGGGGAAAGTTTGCCCTGACCGTTATCATGATCGGCAACTAGTCGGCCCAGATGCAGCCACCAACGCAACGGGCTCAGGGGTGCAGCACGACCCCGACAACATTCTGGGTCCCTTGCATGCGGCTGAGCGGCCGGCTCCCAACAAGAAGCAAACCACCACCGAGAAGCAGCGGTGGTATCGCCGAGCCATACTGATACCCCTGAGATGAAGGGCTGTCACCGTTCGTTTCCCTCGGGCGGTGGGGAGTGAGGTTCCAGGTTGTCAAGCTGCCAACAGAACCGTTGCCAAGCTTTGTCTCGCACAAATCTCAGAACTAGCCACCGATGCCCAGCGGAGGCGCAAGCAAGAGAGCCCCCGTCCTGCTCATTTGTCGCTTTCCGATGCATCGCCGGCCTCGAGCCCGGTACCTGCGTCTGACTCCGCACTCGCGGCTCCAGCGCTTGGAATGGAACCGGGGGCTCCTGGTCTGACAGCTTCGGACGGGCCAGTCCAGCTGAGCGCAGAAAAGCAAACCACTGGCAGCAGAAATGGCAGCAGCCGAATGTGCCCGAATGCGCTCAAATGCGGATAAGGTCAGCACGGGCAAAAACACGACAAACCAGCAGTACACATAGTAGTAGTAGTAAGCGGAAGCGCCGATCCCTCTCACGGCCGGCCATTCTCGGATGTGTTGAATGCAGGCTCACCCCTTTTCCATGCGCCGTGGTCGGGGGCTACCTCATTTCACATCGCAGGCATGCCCAAACAAAGAAGCCGGCAGAAAGCTTCCGCAACGTCCAGTCGGCATGTTAACGCCATGCATGTTGGTTCGAGATTGATGTTTCGAGCTTGATTGCGTTCGAGACCCAGTGTGGAATCGAAACTTCGTATATCACATTGACTACACTCTTTTCGTGCGCCTTTCATCAAACCTAGACCCCCCGAACTCTGACACTAGCGGCTGGGCTCGTCCCCACCACCGCCAGCATCTTGCTCACCTCTTGGCCTCGTCGCACCCGCTGGTCCCGTCCTGCCTCTTGCTGCTGGTGCTGCTACTAACAAGAACTTCCCGCCTCAGCTTAGCCGACGCCGTCACGTATTTCACCTTGAATGGCACCGTCTCGGCCGCGTCGTACTCGCTCGCCTGCTTGGAATCGCCAAAGATGCGCAGCGCCTTGACGGCGAACTTGTACGAGCCCGGCGGCACGTACGTGCCGTCGGCCAGCTTGCCGTCCCAGCTGTGCTCGAACTCGCCACGGGCGTTCCACAGCGACGGAAGGCCGTCGGGCTGGCCCAGCGTGCGCGTGCCGAACACGACGGTCGCGTTACGCGCCGCTGCCGTGCAGTTGGTCGTGGGCACGACGTCGACGCGCACGAGGGACGAGCCCATGGCGAGCGTGACGACGAGCTTGGGCAGCGTCTGGTTGACGTAGGCCGTGTCGTTGACGTGGCCCGGAGGCGGGAGCAAAAAGGTCGTGTTGGCGTGCACGGGCGTGTTGTTGGTGTCGGTCGACCGGGCGAGGAAGGTGTCGGCCGCGTCGAGCACGACGGCCGAGTGCATGCTGCCGGCCACGCCCAGGTAGGGCACCGATAACGCCGAGCCGTCCGAGCCGTTGATGGCGATGTAGCCCGAGTAGACGGGCAGCCGCTTGGTGTCGACGCCCTTGGGCGCCGTCGCCGTCACCTGCACGATCTTGCGGTGGCCTGCCTGCAACGTGAAGCTGCCGGGCGCGAACGAGAGTGATGCGAAGTCGCCCGTCAACTCAGTCGGGTTCGTCGACGGTGTGATGTTAGTATCATTACTGAACGTGTAGGCCAGCGCCGCGCCCACGTTGCTGAGTGTGTACGTAATGTCCGTCTTGCCCGTGTTGGAGATGCTGAAGTTCTGCACAGGGTTGAAGTTGTCCGTGTCGTTGAACGAGAGGCTCGACACGCTGAGCAGCGTCGTCGCGTGCGCGGCGTCCCACGCCTGGAGCAGACCGGCGCCCTGTTGCGGCACCGGCGCGAGGTACGGCAGCGACTTGGTGCCGAGCCGGAAGGTGTTGGGGCGCGCAGTCGACGAGAGGAGGTTCTCGAGCGTCCTGGGATCCTTGGTGCCGCGCACGTTGATCATCAGCGCATAGATGGCCGCCGCCAGTGGGCACGCCATCGATGTTCCCGACAGCACGCCGTACGAACCCAACGCGCGCGGGTAGGTCGACAGAATGGAGCCGCCGGGGGTCCCGAATTGCGGCTTCACCTCAACCTCGAAGGTTGGGCCCCAACTAGAGTAGTCGCTGGAGAAGCCGCCGGTCTGCGCGTTGTCGAAGTTGGCGAGGAACTTAGACGCGGTCGCCGGGTCCGGCATGTCAACGACGACCTTGGCGCCAGCCGCGAGAGAGTGGATCCAGGATGCGCCCTGGTCGGCCGTGACCAT
The DNA here is from genome assembly GCA_023628555.1 of Chaetomiaceae sp. R4402. NCBI lineage: Eukaryota > Fungi > Ascomycota > Sordariomycetes > Sordariales > Chaetomiaceae > Chaetomiaceae sp. R4402. The sequence goes on along the minus strand of JAMAKO010000036.1, from coordinate 210,172 downwards.
GGCCACGCCCAGGATGCCGTCTGCCTGCGCGGTCACGGTGGCGGTGCCGACGGCGTTGTTGTAAAACAGTACGTACTTGGCGCCCTTGGCGGCGGCATTCTTGACCTTCTGCACAAACGTGCAGGTGCCGCGGCGGACGAGCACGACGTTACCGGACAGATCCGGGGTCGAGTCCGGGTACGGGTCGCAGCCGTTGGCCGGGTCGGACGTGTTGAAGCTGACCGCCCATAGCGGAAGGCTAACGTTGGCCCAGGCGCCCGGGTCACCGACGGTGAAGCCAAAGGAGCCGGTGCTCCCGTTGACCGAGTACGACGCGTTGCTGAGCAGTGCAGGCGTGACGCTGTTGTCGACCGACGCGATGGCCGTGACCCCCTTGCCGTCAGCAGCGGTCGACGCGTAGAAGATGCCGATGTCGCCGTCGTTGCCCGCCGACACTACGCACGGCACGCCGTTCTCGACAATGCGCGATACGACGGCGGCCCAGGGGTCCTCGTTCCAGCCCGAAGCGCCGCCGATCGAGGCCGTAATGATGTCGCTACCGTCCTCGTACGCCATGTTGTAGGCGGCAATTAGGATATCGTTGCCGACGTCACCGCTGCAGCCGAAAACGCGGTAGGAGCCCAGAGTGACGCCTGTGGCCGCGCCCACGATACCGTAAGGGTTGTTGGTCTGCGCGGCGATGATGCCGGCGACGTGCGTGCCGTGGCCATTGCAGTTGTCGAGCGGGTCCGGGTCCGGCTTGGGCGTGTTCGAGCCGTCGAAGGCATCACCGACCAGATCAGTGCCGTACGCGACCAGGCAGCCCGGGCCGAAGCAGCCGCCCAGCGCGGGGTGCAGGTAGTCAGTCTGTGGTGGCGGCGCGTGAGTGACAATTCGGCCCCGGAAGCTGGAAGCTGGGCATGCGACCGCGAGACACGTCCGAGCGCAGCGGCACTTACACCAGTATCGATCACGCCGATCTTGATGCCCTGGCCGGTGATACCCGCATCCCTGAACTTGTTGACCTGCGTCATCAGATGCGTCGTAAAGGTGTCGTTGCCCGCCTGGCGCTTCGCAATCGCCTCCTGGACGGCGTCCCCGGTCGAATGGACGACGTGGTGCGGCACAGGGTAGCGGCGCACAGGGAAGACGTTCTTGATCTGGGGCAGCTGGGCCACCTCGGCCGCCAGCTTGTCGGCATTCTCGGTGTCCTTGAACTGAATGGACGCGCCCTTGAATAGCTTGAAGCGCAGGTCCTTGCGGAGCGAGGCCTTCCCAGCCAGGTCCTGGTTCACGAACGTGTTGGAGTCCTACAAGTAGTTAGCACACGGCCCTTCGCCTTCGCGTGTCTCATGGCGGCTCACCTGGTCCTCGGCATATTCAACAATGAAGGCACCCGGAACGACGGCTGGCGGTTTGACCGTGACGGCCCCTGCGACGGCCGAGACCGCCAGGAGGACGGCGGCCACGTCTAAGCGAACCATGGCGCACCGCGTAAGCCCGGCCGGTCGAGGAACGGTTCGGTAAGGAGAGAAAGCAAGCGGCTGAGACCGGCTGCACGCGGTGAGCGAGTCAAAGGAACGGCACTCGACACAACGGGCTGCGGACCGTGACTCGGCTCCAGATCTCGGGTGCGCGGTGGCCAGGGCGGGTGCCCTGGCGGCCATGTATATGTACGCATCTTCGTGCCGTGACGTGCTTGCTGGCGGGTATTGTCTCGTTCACCACGCGCCGGAACGTTGCGGCCGAATTTACCCAGAGGGCTTATCGCCGGTGCAATTGGCCGATCCCATTGGGCGAAAGGGACAGCAGATTGTCCTGCCGTGGTCTTGCTCGAGAAAGGCAGGTCGTGCCATGGCGCGGGCTTGGAATGCGACCTCACTTGGGCATGCGATCTCGCGCCAAGTGACGGTGATTGGTGCGACTTGTCTTAAGACAGCAGCTGCATCTTGGGGCGGGGAAGCGGTCGCGGTGCCACGGATGGTCCTGCGCAGCTGGGTGCCTGCACCTCGACGATCCGAAGTACTACTATACCTATGGTACTGCCTAGGTATGGTAGCTGGGCGCCGCTTGGCGCCAAGTCAGTCCGTGAAGTGGCTGCGACGAGCATCCGGGTTCTGTTGCCTCGGCGCGCGGCGGACGGCGCAGTCGAGTTGCTCGAACGGTGGGCGCCGCGCAGCAGCGCCGCCCCGGGGGGTTCAGCAGCTTGGCTTCCGATTGACTCCGCCCACGGTCCTTGGCGGGCCGGCGCTGTGATCCTGCTTCGGGCAACTGGCTTGCTCGCCCTCGGCGTTCTGCAGGTATCCCTGTCGTCCATGTGCCGAGGTGAGCGAGTGCCCCCCTTTCCGCCTGCCTGAGTGAGTGTGGACGCGCGAGCAGCCCACGGGTCCCGTCATGCAACATGGATCTTTGGCGCGGTGCGCTCGGAAGGCGACGATGCCACTGCTTGTCAGCGTGCCCCTGCAGCCAGAGAGATGACACCTTCCCGGGCAAGATGCCCCCGCACCGTGAGAGTCCATGGTGAACGCTGGATGGCACCGCGGGCCGGGGCTCGCCTGAGCTCGCCTGGACACACTCAGCTGCACCGGTCGGCTGCCCTCACCCGCGTCCGACGACAAAGGACGACGCATCGCCCGGGGAAATGCATTGCTCTGCCAGAATTCAACCTCATTCATTGTGGACTTGTTATGTTGCCCATGCTGCACTTGGCCGACAGTCGGAGGTCGGAGCCGGGGCGCAGAAGTGCCGAGTCAGCGTTGTCTGGATAAATCGTCGCCTTGCCGCTCCGCCTCAAGGGCCATCAACCCGCAGACTGACAAGCCGCAGTCTCGCTCTTGTGTAGCCTGGCAGCGCCGGATGAAAGTGTGCAGGCAGTTGTCGGGAGGCAGTCGCACTGCATCCACTCATGGTCGTGCTGCAGACAAACAACTAGGACGCGTAGCTTGAGCGAACGGTCAAATGCAGGGTACGCAGCTTGCATGCCAATACGGATAATTGGTGATGCGGTACGTTGTTAATGCCAATCCGTTCCTGTCTCCACTGTTGCTGCTACCGTATCCACTCACCCACTTGGCCTCCTCTCTCCCTCCCACCCCCCACACGCTTCGCCAGGGGGTTTTGGTGCGCCGGGCCCAGGGTTCAGGTCCGGCAAGCGAGATCATTTGGCTCGGGAGGCCTGTGGGGGGGAGAGGCCAAGTGGATGAGTGGATACGGTACTTCTATGTCTGCCGTCGACTGCCAAGAGCATACAAGTACGGCACCACGGAGAGGTAATGGATTGCGCTCCACAAAAAGTGTCGCCACTGGACCAATGAACAGCCGCACGATGGTCAGGCCAGAGCAGGGACCTTTAGTTCGTTTGGACGTGGATTGCCGTGGCCTCCTAAATTTCCATTGCCTGCCTGCCTGCGATTGAAACGTTCTCGTTAAGGTGAGCGCTCGCTTCGCGCACCGCGACAGAATTCGGAGCCAATGTGTTGACTAACCAGACTCCTGACAACAGAAACCACGGCTATGATTTGCCGAGCGTGCCTGCGCGCCCGACGCGCCCTCGCCGCCGAAGCCCTCTCTGTCCAGCGATTCTCCCGTCCGCTCCCCCCAAGCCGATCCCTTTCAACAGTCGCCGTGACCCGACTCCGGTTGTCCCAGACTGCCTCTCTGCCTTGTCCGCTCTGGCTACCGCAGCATCTCGCACCAGCGACACGCCAGACCTTCTCGAGTTCAACTGCTCGGTCGTTTGCCCCGGCGGAACCGAATGAGGCTGCCACACCCTCCGCCGCGCCCGAGAAGCCGAGCTTCCTCTCCGACGGCGAATCCCAAGTCTGGGACCTGCTAGCGGCCGAGTTTGAGCCCACGCAGCTCGTGGTACAGGATATCTCAGGTGGCTGCGGGTCCATGTACGGCATTGATATTGTCTCGAAACGCTTCCAGGGCTTGACCATGCTCAAGCAGCAGCGGCTCGTCAACGCCGTGCTCGGCGACCTCATGAAGGACTGGCACGGTGTGCAGCTCAAAACGGGGGTTCCCTGAGACCGTGTGGTGTCACGTACCTCCCCGTTTACGTTTGCCGTGCATCCTAGTGTTGGACTGAGCGTTCGACGTCCTGCTGTGGGATAGCGGTAGTTGTCCGTCACGGCCCATCCCGCCAGGCGTTTTCCGGCTTCTCTTGCATCTCGGTCCAATTATTCAACGCTGTGCAGCGCTGGCTGTCTTTCCACAATTGCCCTTTCACCCACTAGCCAGAAAAACAGGTATACTATAGAGAACTCAAAGCATAGCGATTCCACTTAGTAGCTATTCTTCTCTTTTATGTAAAGGGAAGGAAGAAAGAGTAGGGGGGAGGAAGAAAGAGTAGGGAGAAGAATCAAAAAGGAGAAAAAGACTAAAGAAAAATAGAAAGAATATATACATAAAAGTATAGTGTTTTGTGAACCTGTTATTTTGACCACGAGAGCCTCACTGCTGCTGTCAACCTCTGCCGCACGCCGTGCGTAGTTCTACTATGGCTTTGTGATCCCGACTAACCGTGCTTAAGGCTTCTTGCCACACCCGGCGATGTCGTCCCTACGCAATATTCCGTACTAACTCAGTATCTAGTACAACTACGCCAGTTTTACATACACGGCAGGTAGTCTAGTACAGGACTTGTCCGTTCCCGCGAGAATTCCGAGTGCCACGACCCCTGTCTCATCGCCCGCGTGGGTTGCCGCACACACGTGTTCGTGACTTCCGGACAGCTCGCACGTCCATGCATCCCGTGACGAGCGAGCGAGCGAGCGGAATGTACCAGAGGTACTTCCCGTTTCGCGCCGCTGCGCTGATGCCCCAGCTTTGCTGCTTGTGGCTGGTTTTGGAGCGCGTTGAAGACTGAGGTTTCTGCTGTGCCTTGGTCGTTCATTGACATTTCAAGTTCCTGATAGAGGTCACGAGCGCTTATTGCGGTTAGCTGCTCAGAGCGAGGTGCGGACGACGTGGGCAGGTGGCTTACTAGCAGTAGGTAGAGTGAGTACGGAGTACGCTGAAGGCTGAGGCTGATGGCCAGCCGTTGCATTCCCACGGTTCGGGAACTTTGGATCAGCCACTGGAAATGGGCCGCGCAGGGTTCACCAGACCCGTCTGTGTATCGTGTCAGTACTGCCACCCACTGGCCAGAAAAGTAGGTAGGAACACCATAGAGAATCCGACTGTAAGCATGGCAATTCCACTTAGTAGATTGTTCTTCTTTTTCATGTAGAATGAGGGAAAAAGAGTAGAGAGAAGAATTAAAGAAGGGAGATAACTAGAGAAAAATACAAAGACTATTTAATAAAGATACAAATAAAATAACAAGAAGTGATATAGTTAAATGGACTATGGATAGAAATACAGAGCTAATGCTGGATGGTAGTGTTTTGGTGTACGGAGTACCTGTTATTTTGAGCACGAGGAGACTGCGTAGTGAACACCCCTCTCAAGTTTTCGCAGCCGTCGGCCCAGCTCAAGTTGGCCCACCAGCCCAGCGGCAATGACGCCGCAGCAGTTGTTCGGCTGCCAGAGATCCGAGACCAAGCTTGGATGACTGAGAATTAGTACTGCAATTGCTCAATCTGGCAATGGGGGGGTCAAGTTTTGTTTCATGCGGGGGATCTTTGGCGACCCAGAGACGCGTTAGCCCCCGAACGGCAGGGTTGCAACGATACGGGGTTGCGAACAAAGGACCAAGTCCCTTGTCTGGATCGCCGAAAGACGTGGAGCTCAGCCCGAGAGCCAGGCACATACTTTACCTACCTGCTACCCACCTGGCAGAGCCCTAGATCTCGACAACGTCAATGAGACGGCGTCTTCTGCGACCAGCATAAGACCACACGCACGCAGTCCATCGAACCTCTCTCGACGCCTTCTCGCTGAAGCGACTTCAGTTCCACAACCCATATCACGGCCACAGAATACCCGCGGCAACGCCAACCGCAGCAAGCCATGACGTCCAAGGTCGCCGCCGCACCCGGCGGCTGGTCGCACACGCCCAGCACGCTGACGCTGCTCTGGCTGGGCATCTCGCTGCCGCTCGTCCTCTGGGACACGGGCTACATGCTGCTGCGCCCGCACTCGATGCCCGGCGGGGCGCTGCACGCGCCGCTGTGGGTGCCGTACGCGCTGTACGGCGAGATCGACCACATGTACGGCTTCAAGCAGTGGCACCTGCGCAACGGCTTCGCGGCCGCCCAGAGCCTCATGAACCTGGTCGAGACCGCCCTGTACGCGGGCTACCTGTGGCTGTGGTACCGCCACGGACGGGCAGTCGTCCCAGGGGCCCGGCGTGCTGTGTCGGGAAGGGAAGGGGCGCTCGCGCTGCTGCTGGGGTTCAGCGCGGCGGTCATGACCGTGAGCAAGACGGTGCTGTACGGTGAGTCGGTCGATTGGATGTCTGTGGGCGCCCGCGTCGTTGCGTGTGGAGGCTAACGGGCTCAGGGCTGAACGAATACTGCTCGGGATGGGACAACGTCGGCCACAACGTGCCTTTGAGGCTGATCTTCTTGTATATCATTCCGAAGTAAGTGTTCATGTCGCGCCCAGATTTGGCACCGCGCTGACGCAGGCTTCCACCAGTGGCGCATGGATCGTGGCGCCCCTGATCTTCATGGTGCGCGAGATGGGAGCGGAGATCGTCGCAGGGCTAGCCGGGGCATCGAGCGCAGCATCGCCGCGTGCGATCAAGAAGGACTAGGGCCGATGCTGTTGGATGTGGTAACCGTGTGGCCCCGTAAACGATTCGGCTCAATCCTGGGTTTGGGTCCTGGGATCCGCCGTCTGTCCTTGAACGAGGGACTCGATGCTAATGGTGCAGTAGACTCGGAGTGCCAGTAGAGTCTGATGAGGAGGTCTGGCTTGTGTGAAGACTTTGCAAGGTCCCAATATCATAGCAGGAGAACGTAAATTTGCGTATGATTGAACTCAAGCGATGATGCATCTACTACCCGATCAATGTCTTATGCAGTCAACGAAGTGTTTGGTGAGCAGGTTGGCATTGCGCTCTGGCAGCCATGTCATCAGGGTTAGGGTCTCCAAATGCGTGTGACGGGAGGCGCGTCAAATGCCAACGCGCGTCGACCTAAGCACTTTTCCTGAGGGCAGCTCTGTGCCGCAGAGTGTCCTCCGCCATGACAACACCGTACACGTACATACAGTGCCCTTGCTCCGACCTATCGACGCTGGGGCGCCCGTCTGAGGGCGGGTCGCCGACGGCTGCGGTGCCCGACAACGAACTTGACGACGAGGAGGACGACCGCACCTTCGACCCCCGCGCCCCGCGGTCCAGCTACAGCCTCTACCCGCTCGAGCACCTGCTGTACTGCGAGGACTGCCACCAGATTCGATGCCCGCGCTGTGTCGCCGAGGAGATTGTCACTTACTACTGCCCCAATTGCTTGTTCGAGGTGCCCAGCAGCAACCTCAAGAGCGAGGGCAACCGGTCGGTCGCCACCCCCGCCGCTACTGCCCTCGACTACTTCACCTGCTGACATGACCATTGCGTTGGCAGATGCACTCGCAGCTGCTTCCAGTGCCCAATATGCATCGGCCCGCTTGCTGTGACCAGCCTCGAGACGAAGCCCGATCCCAGCCTGCTTGCGGCCCCTGACAACACAGCCGCGCCGCACTCCGGGCCTTTCGCGCTGACCTGCTCCTACTGCCACTGGAGCTCGACCGAGGTCGGGATTCAATTCGATAAGCCGAACGGCATCTATGCTCAACTGGCAAAGTTGCGCAATGGCGGCACCACGAGGCTGACTGCCAAGGAGCGGAAGGAGCGGCGTAAGGATCCGGCCTATCGTTCGCAAGCGGCGGCAGCAGCATCAGAGGGGTCGGAGAATGCAGAGAGCCTGGACCTGGAAACGCAGTTTGCGAACCTAAAGTCCTTCTATCAGCGCCAGCTGGCCGACCCAAACTCGGCCGATAGTGGGCTCGCTGCGTTGAGCGACCTCGGCTTCTCGTCGCCCACGTCGCTCTCGCGCATCATGAGCATCTACACCGGCGGCAGCTTGCAGGACAAGAAGACCAAGTCGCGGGTGGGCGCCATGCGCGAGGCGCTCGACCCGGACGAGGGCTTGCAGCTATCTGACCTGGACGAGGCTGCCGCCATCGAGCGGTTGCGATTGGAAGGGCACGACGGCACCGCTTCCGCCGCCCAGCTGCTCGACCAGCCGCCGATTCTCGGCGAGGCGCACCTCCACGGTCGGGCCCGCTTCACGTCCGAGCTGCGCCCTATCCCTTACCTGCTCCGCACCAAGCGGTCCAAGCGGTGCCCCATCTGCCGCCACATCATCAGCAAGCCCGAGTCCAAACTGGCGACAACGCGCTTCCGCATCCGCCTCGTGGCGGGAAGCTACATACCCAGCATTGCCGTGCGCCCGCTGTCGCTGTCCGGTGGCGGCGGGGGCAGCTCGGCCTCGGGCCCGGCCCTCCCCGGCGCGCTCCTCGAGCCGCTCAGGCCGGCGCACTACCTGCTCACGTTCAAGAACCCCATCTTCGAGCCGATCCGGGTCACGCTGGGCGCGCCCGCCACGACGCCGGGCCGCTTCGCCAGCAAGGTGACGGTGCTGTGTCCAGAGTTCGAGATCGATGCCAACACGGACATGTGGGACGAGGCGCTCAAGGAGGGCGGCGAGCGGGATCGCGACAGGGACAAGGACCGGGACAGGCGGCGGCGCCGGGGCGAGTCGAGTGGCGGCGGCAGCGGGCAGGGCGGCAACAACAGCCACAACCAGCTCGAGGTCGGCAAGATCTGGGAGCGCGGGCGCAACTGGGTCAGCATCGTCGTTGAGGTGGTGCCGGCGTCGTTGCGGCGCGAGGATGGCAACGCGCCGCTGCGCGAGGACGAGGACGTGCTGGAGATACCCATGTTTGTGCGCGTCGAGTGGGAGGCCGAAGCCGGCGGGGACGAGGTTGCGGCGGCGGCGGGTCGCGACAGCAGCAAGGAGGCGAGGGAGAAGCGGGAGCTGGCCTACTGGTGCGTCCTTGGGCTTGGCAGGATCAGGCAGTCGTGAGAGCGTGGCTCTGGAGATGCAATGTGAGAGATGCAGAGAGAGAGAGAGAGAGAGAGAGAGAGAGAGAGAGAGAGAGAGAGAGAGAGAGAGAGAGAGAGAATGAATGCGATACCCCAAACAATCCAGTTTCATTCGTCGACACTCGAGGCATTAACACTTTTGCATGATATGACCAAGTCTATTACGAGGCAGCGCTAATACACTACAGTACAAGCAACTCGTCCACCTTCACACATACATCACGCCCCGAACTGCTCGTTATAGTTGGTCAAGCAGAACCGGTACCGGATGTCATTCTTTTCCATGCGCGTCATGATGCTGGCCAAGTTCTTGTCACTGATGGGTACCTCCTCGACCCACGTGCGGATGCCCTTGTCGGCGGCCAGCTGCAGCATCTCGAGCGTCTCGCGGCGGCTGCCGAGATGCGAGCTGCCGAAGAAGCAGCCGTTGCTGAGGAAGGTCTGGTTGCGGATCTTGATGCCGTCGCCCTCGGGCAGGCCGACGCTGACCCATTTGGCATGCACGTCGAGCAGGCTGAGGTAGGCGTCGAGGTCGAAGCCATCGAACGAGTTCGCCGTGTTGACGATCAGGTCGAACGTCATTGCGTGCGGTTCGTTCCAGCCCTTGTCCGACGTCGCCAGGAACCCGTCGGCGCCCAGCTTGCGCGCGTCCTCCTCCTTGGCGTGCGTCCGGCTGATGACCCATACCTCGGCCCCCAGCGCCTTGGCGAACAGGACGCCCATGTGCCCAATGCCGCCCAGGCCCACGATGCCGACCTTCTTGCCGGGCCCGCAGCCGTTGCGCACGAGCGGCGAGTAGGCTGTCAGGCCGGCGCAGAGCATGGGGGCTGCGGCGGTGCTGGGCAGCGCGTCGGGAATAGGAAAGACCCTAGACAGAACAGGGTCAGTGGTGGTCTCTCGGGTCATGGCTGAACAGGAATAGGCTGTACCAATGCTCGTGTGTCCGAATGTGCGACGAGTAGCCGCCCTGCGAGACGATGCCGCTGTCGGGCCAAATGGCGCCGTACGTGTCGAGCTGCTTCCGGCAGTACGTCTCGTTGTCGTTCTTGCACTGGCGGCAGTCAAGGCACGAGTAGCTCTGCGCACCGACGCCCACGCGCTGGCCCTCCTTGATCAGAGTCACCTTGGGCCCGACCCGGATAGCCCTCCCGACGATCTCTGCGGCCAGGTCAGCACTCCTAGGCTGGAGAGGTGGGAAAACATTGGCAAGTCCTACCGTGCCCGACGGCGAGCGGGAAGTTCTGCTTGCCCCAGCCGCCGCTGATGGTGTGGACATCACTGGCGCAGACACCGCAGCACTCGATCTTGACATCCACATCGTAGTCACCGAAGGGCTTGGGCTGGAACTCGTTCTTGTGAAACTCCAACCAGGTCTCCGGCCCATTGACCTGGAAACCGGTAAACTTCTCTGGAACAGACATGGCGGCGTGAGTAGTGGCAGGCTGGACAGAACGGTAAGGGGGCGAATCGAGGTGTTTGAAGGCAACGAGTGGGAGGAGAGTGCAAAGATTCACTCAGAAGCCGGCGACCGGACTGGCCCCGCGTTTAAGAACTCCCCAGGAAGCTGGGAGGGGCAAGCAAGCCTCCCCCCACTCGGCTTGCACAGCGGTTGGAGCATCATCGATATTATCCAGGAATCGACCCCACGGGGGGGCATTGGGCAGCGCGTCATCCGATCAGAGCACGATGCTGCACCATTCTGCCCCTCGTCCGTCCACCCCCGCCATGCCCGCTAACGCCGACCCAAGTGCCCAGGACCGGGTGGGGCCGGGCGGATGCCGGGCCAAGTGTGCCGGTTTTCCCACAAATGAGAGCGCTCTCTTGGTGACAGCCAAACCGGGAGAAGGTGACGGTGGGGTTCAGTGGGCTGTCGATCGGCCCGGTTGTGGCTGAACTGCCCGCCGGGTCAGCCCGATAGCTCATGGTGGCGCGGTTGAAGATAAGACAGTAAGAGGTTGACACAACTCGAGTTGGTCGTTGGTTTTGATGATCAAGGCAAACCACGAGCGGGCCAGCAAGCCCCGTCTTTGCACAAAGAGCAGGCAAGCCCTGCTTGAGACACCGTGGGTTATCAAATGCCAATTGACGTGCTGGCGACTTGCCAGGTACTGGCTGCTGGAAGCAAGATAGGTCCGCTGCCGCAGCCCGGAACGACACCGTCCACCGCATCGTCAACCCAGCTGTCAAGCGGTCTTCGCGGTCTTCGCAGTCTTTCCCCTCGAGCCGAACCCCACACCGGCCAGGAATGTAGTCCTCATGGATGCGCCGAGATAGACGAACCCGATATTGCCCCAGTCAATGGCGTTCCAATCCCACACGCGCCAGTAGATCTGCGGGCCCAGGACACTGACGGTGTAGAGATGGCCAAAGTCGGCGATGAGCAGGCAAAGCAGGAAGGCCTTCCATACGCGGAGGTCGGAGGTCGACCGCAAGACGAGCGCCTCGCTCAGGGCAAAGACAAAGTAGAGGTTTGCGAGCTGTGACATGGCGATGGAGGTGGCGAGCGGGATGGGCGACGACGCGGACGGGGCGTGGGTGAGGTCGAGGTAGGTCCGCTGGTCGAAGAAGGCGTAGTAGGCACCCACCGCCGTCGCGATCGGCTCAATGAGCAGGAAAAAGATGCGGTAGGGCAAAGGGAGCGTGAAGCCAGCAGTTCCCATTGCCTGGGCGGCAGAGGCCGTGGCTTGCTTGCGGCTGGCCATGATTGGGTTTGGTTTGAGTGGCTTGAGCGATTGACGACACGAACGGCGCCGAATGCTTGCATTGGGGTGAGATGGAGGGTCTGAACTTCCAGGACGGAGTAAAGTGGGCCCATTGAGGAACGAGCACAGCCTGGGCCATTATGCCGCGCCAGACCGCTTACCACTTTTGCCTCTGGCCCACCAATGTGCTCAAGGGCTGCAAACCCTACCCGCCAATTCAGTTTTGTCGATTTCTCGCCGACCCTCTTCCTTCGCAATCCAACCCGAAGACCATCCAACCCGGCCATCGTCGACAACCGCCGCCACCATGAGCTCGCCGTCCCTCAACAAGATCGCGGCCAACAGCCCGAGCCGCCAGAACCCGTCCGAGCTGGAGCAGGCGATTGCCGGCGCGCTCTACGACCTCGAGACGAACACGGCCGACCTCAAGGTCGCCCTCCGCCCGCTGCAGATCGTCTCGGCCCGTGAGGTGAGAGCTCGCCCGTGAACGCTCCGTCTGCCGCGACGTCCGCGAATCGCACTCGATATCCTATTCCCCCGACTCGGCTACCACCGCCGCGCGTCGGGCGTCGTCGCAATTGGGAGAATTGATAGCAATGGGAAGCTGGCTTGGCGCTTTGCGTGGCCGCCATACATATCAAAAACACCATGAGCACGCGGAATAGGACGGGAGCGGTCCAAGGAATGCACAGTCATCCTGGAGCTCGCATGCTGACTTTGGATCTGGTACAGATCGAAGTTGGCCACGGCAAGAAGGCAATTGTCATCTTTGTCCCCGTCCCTTCGCTGCAGGGCTTCCACCGCGTCCAGCAGCGGTGAGTACTCCCTACCTTTCCGCTCTTTTATCATTTGCGGCGTACTAACATGCTTCAGCCTGACCCGTGAGCTTGAGAAGAAGTTCTCGGACCGCCACGTCCTGATCCTCGCCTCGCGCCGCATTCTCCCGCGCCCTAAGCGCTCCAGCCGCTCGCGCAACACGCTCAAGCAGAAGCGCCCCCGCTCGCGCACCCTCACGGCCGTGCACGATGCCATCCTGACCGACCTTGTCTACCCCGTCGAGATCGTCGGCAAGCGCCTCCGCACCAAGGAGGACGGCTCCAAGACGCTCAAGGTCATCCTCGACGAGAAGGAGCGCGGCGGTGTTGACTACCGCCTCGACACCTACTCGGAGGTCTACCGCCGCCTCACCGGCCGCGGTGTCATCTTCGAGTTCCCTCAGACCAGCGCCGCCGACTACTAGGCCGGCGTGAGGAGTAGCTGAACTACAGCGAGGGCTTGTTTGTGGGCTTGGCGCACCGAGGGTCAGATTTGGGTTTGCTATTCGGGTTCTGGTCTGGTGCGACGCATACACGGGCAACCAAAAGGGACGGCGTTCAGTAGCTTGTTGAAATGCAAGCTTGATCTTCCACACCTCGCCCCACAATACAAGCTCCTTCTGTGCCGTGGCTGTCCCCTGTTTGATTGAATCTGCATTAACTTGGCTATATTTCCGCCGGGTATCTCTTTGCTGCATAGCTATGTGCCATCTTCCTGCATTTCCTGCACTTTAGAGGTGAACCTCGTGGCCGAGCGGTTTCTCCCGAGCCCAGTCCAGTACTCTCGCCCAGACCTCAGCGCCGTCGTGCGGCCTTTCCATGGCCGCCTCGAAAGCAGCCCACCCCGCCTTGTCGTCCTCGTCGACGCCGAACCAGCGAGTGACGTCGCGCATCCTCTTCTTGGCGCACCAGGCATCCTTCTCGGGATGGCCTTGGAAGGTCAAAATGGAGTTGTCGTGGCTCAGAAAGCATTGGTTCCCGGCCACCAGCTCGGAAAAGCCGCGCGGGCAGGCGTCCACAGCGCGGCGGTGGTGCTGCTGGAGGAGTAGCGCGCCGCTGTCGCCGCTTGCCCTCGCGAAAAAACGCCGGCCAGCGGGGGTCAGCTTGGCGTCGGTCACACCCAGCTGCCAGCTTGTTAGCCGGCGGCAGTTCGAAGCATCAATCCGAAACACCCGCGGGCGGGACTGTCACTCACCTCGGGCGTCTCCATATCGAAGATGGACGCGCCAAATAACAGCGCGATCGTCTGGTGGCCCCAGCAGATGCCGCAGAGCTTGGTGCGCGGGTGGTGCGCGACCAGGTCCATGACGAAGCGGTGCACGCGCAGGATCCAGGGGTGACGCTTGCGCGGGTCCGCGTTGCTGCCGCCGAGCACGATCAGGTCGAACGCGTCCGGGTCCGGGAGGACGCCGCCGGTGTTGGACTCGTCGTCGCCGTGTTCGGCCGGGTAGAAGAAGGAGAGCGCGGCATCGGGGCAGACGGCGCCGATGGAGCTCACGTACGACTCGCGGATCTCGGCGATGAAGGGCGAGCGGTACGAGTTGAGCAGGATGGCGATGCGGAGGGGGCGGGCCAAGGCGTCGTCGCGTGTTGTCGGGCGCGGACTCGGGTGCATGTTGAATGACCCAATGGACGCAGCTGCGGTGTGCGTGGCCCCTGTTGAAAGGGGACGGCTCCAGTAGGGGAGGCGCGTTTATATACGGACGTGGCTGGGGTGCTGAGCTGCGAACCGCAGGCCGGCAACTGCTGATGCTGGCGTCAGCCGATCAGGTGCTACCACAAGTATCTACCAGGGAGCCCTGTGGACCGCCGGGGGCCCCATGACATCATGCACCCCAGTGTCACGAACCCAAGAACCTCTGCCGGCAGTTGAGTTGAGGAGGGCGGGAGTCGATGGCGTTGCTTACCGCACGAACAGAGAAAACGTCACAACCTTCCGTTTTCTCAAATTGCTGGAAGTGCCGTCTTCCAAGCCACGTCTTGAACCCCGCAGACACGAACCCCAACACGGCAACGCGGCAGACGCGGTTGGCGGGTTGAAAGGTTCAGATGCCCTGTTCAGCTGTCAAGGGTTGGGGTGAACTTACTGGTACGGCCACCGGTACGATGTCCTATTGGTCAATTGAGGATCTGGGTTTCCCAAAGTGGTAATTCCCGTCTGAGCGCGCCGTTCAGCATGGGCATAGATGGAGTGCTCCGGTCCGTCAGGAGCAAAATGAGAGTGAAATGGCTTCAATCAAGATCAAGTCGTTTGGCAAGAAAGTGACAAACCTGATGAGGCGAGTGTTCCATTTCAGCAATTAACAAACAGAATTAAATGACAAGCTAGATCAGCTCATTTGTCGAGGTTACGCTTCTGCACATGGCGACCAAACCCTTCAAACATACACAACCAGCACATGTGGCCTTGCGTCCTCTTCACGACAGTCTCCCCCGACGTGCAGTCTCGCACACCTAGCTTGACTGCAAACCACGGCATAGACGTCGTGCTGCATAGCTATTTGCAGTGTTGAGAAATGTGGGAGCCAACAGCAAGTTCAATTGGCTCAACGAAGGCTCTCATAGCCCTACCGATAACGTTGGCCTGTCACTTGTGTACCTATGCGGCCACTGCATGCCGCGTGATTGCGGCTGATAACCTGACCACTGCAAGCAACGTGGGTTATGCGCCTGCCATGCCGGGTGAGTTAGCGGCGGACTATCCGTAATCCAGACTACCTACCTATAGTTTCCTGGGACGGATCCCGTCAGCCATGCGGCGCAGCGGAAGGATTCAGTCGCCTGGAAGGTGATTGGGGTTCCCGTTGAAGGAGCGCACACCACCATTCCGTAATAATCAAACTATCTGCATACTAGTAGGTACGCAACTCACATTTGGGGGCCATGTGCGAAACCTCTTTTCCGTCGCGTGCGCGTTAATCATTTTACCAGGAGCATCGGACTATCCGCCAGCGCATGTGCGATGGCCGACGGCGACAAGCCCGCCGAGTTCGGGAAGACGCTGTCACCAGAAATTGCAATCTCAACAATGGCCGTGGCTACTGCTCTCGAAGATGGTGGGCCCCCTAAGCAGCGCGGTAAACCCGTCCGGTTCTGGATGGTCATCGTGGCGCTCAGTCTGCTCGCCTTCATCTCCTCGCTCGATGCCATGATCATGGGGACTGCGCTGTCGACCATCACGGCCGAGCTGGGCGGCGCCTCGGTCTACGTGTGGATTGCGAACTGCTTTGTCTTTGCCGCCTCTGCCGTCCAGCCGCTCGTTGGGCAGCTGGCCGACATCTGCGGCCGCAAGACGCCGACCGTCGCGTCCGTGGCATTGTTCACCGTCGGCAGCGGCATCGCCGGAGGCGCGACCAACCCAGCCATGTTCATCGCGGGACGGTCCATCCAGGGTGTTGGCGCCGGCGGCATCTACGTGCTCATCGACATCATCGCCTGTGACTTGGTGCCGCTGCGCGACCGCGGCAAGTGGCTGGGCATCATCAATGCATGGGCGGGCGTGGCAGCCGCGCTGGGTCCGGTGCTGGGCGGCGTTCTCAGCGAGCATAATTGGCGTTGGATCTTCTACCTCAAGTAAGCAGGGCACCAGAGCGACGTCGCCGCATGCACAAACCTGAACTAACTCAAACAGCCTCCCCATCTGCGGTGTTGCCTTCGTGGTCGTCGTGCTGTTCATGCGCGTCAACAGCGGCAACACAAAGTCCAGCATCGCCTCGCTCGACGTCGTCGGCAACCTCATCTTCATTCCCAGTGTCGTCGCCGTGCTCATCGGCCTGGTGACCGGCGGCGTCGTGCACCCGTGGTCGTCGTTCCGCGTCGTCGTACCCATCGTGCTCGGCGCCGCCGGCTGGCTGTGCTTCCATCTGCACCAGCATTTCCTCGCGCGCAACCCGGGCGTGCCCTCGCGCCTGTTCGGCAACCGTACGTCGGCCGGCGGGTATGTTCTGGCGTTCCTATCGTCGGTTCTGCTACAGACTGCTGGCTACTTTCTGCCAGTCTACTTCCAGGCTGTCCTTGGCACCACCGTCATGGACTCGGGCGTGTTCTTTCTGCCGTTCGCCATTGGCACGCTTTTTGCGGCTGCAGTGGGCGGCATCGCGATGAGCCACTTCGACATCTACCGGCCAATCCACGTTGTTTCGTTTGCCCTGAGCGCCGTCGCCTTTGGCCTGTTTACGCTGCTGCGGTCAGACACGCCCAAAGTTGCCTGGGCGTGCTTTGAACTGATTATGGTCATCGGGCTGGGCCCTTCCATCTCCACCGTTCTCCCAGCCATCCTCGCCGGCCTGCCGCAATCCGACGTGGCCGCTGCCACCGCCGTGTTCTCCTTTGTCAAGACGTTCGGCTTCGTCTGGGGCGTCTCGATACCATCCATCATTTTCAACGGCATGTTTGACGCCAACTTGCCCGCCGTGCCGGACGCCAACCTGCGTAGCCAGCTTGCCAACGGCGGTGCCTACGCTTTTGCCAGCGAGGCGCACAATCTTGCGCCCACTGTGGATCCTACAGTGTGGAACGAGGTTGTTGGCGTGTACGTCGTGAGCTTGAAGGCTGTGTGGTGGTGGGGGCTGGCACTCAGCACCCTGGGCGTGTCTGCGGTGGCCATTGAGGCGGACCTGCCTCTGTCGACCGAGCTAGAAACGGAATATGGTTTGCAGGAGGAGAAGACGGCAACGACGCGGAATGACAAGACGTAGAATCGTGAAACACTAGAGGCTGGGTTGGCAAGCATCCATGATTAGGTAGGGTGTCAGAATGAGTCGGCTTCCCGGAAGCAGAACAGATAGAGATTCATGAGTAAGTTGACGCGCATCTTGGCCGTCAACATCATGTGCGAGTGTCTGTTACATTCATACCGCGTGCATGGTTGATCCAGCGATAAGCACGAAGAGGGTTCGTGCTCGACTTCGGTAGCCCGATAGTAGGGACATCAATAGTGCCATTCTGGCGAGGGAACCCGAACCCCTGAGCCGGAACGAGTCGCATGCATGTAGTGTATATAAGCGGCCTCCCCTGTCGAATTCCACTGTCACGATGCCGGCCGTGCCGCTGGCTTTTATGGCCCCCATACTGGACATGCAGCAGCCTGCGGCCGCGTGTTTGGAGGATTCACGTGCGGGCAGGGAAGGAATGTGAACACAGAACCCGTGCTGGTATTCAGCCGGGACCAAGTCCAGAAGTCTGTCTTTAAGAGCCCCTCAGTAGGTACGATCCCCAACATCCGCGGCAGTTAAAGTTTTCAAACTTAGCCAGCCTCCTCGTCTACCCTCCACCCCCACACCCACGACCACCTCGCTGTGCGCTGCTCATCCGCTGTACCAAAAAGTCAAATGGCGGCGACACACCCCGCGGTTGAAGCCTTGCAAACAGCGTTGCCCTTGGGGAATTTCTACCTCTGTGGCAGCGCAGAGTATGAGAAGCTGAACGGTGGTTACCTCTCCGCACTGGAAAGTGACCTAAAACCGCTGCTCATCTTCCAGCCCTCCAGTGCGGAAGATGTCGCTGCCTTTGTGAACACCATCAGGCCCTTTGCGGAACTGATCGATTGCGCCATCCGTGGCGCCGGGCAGCAGCCTTTGCCCGGTTGTGCCAACGCTGACAATGGTATCACCGTAGACCTGAGCCGGCTCGACGGCATCGTGCTCAACGAAGACAAATCCGTCGTCCAGATCGGAGCCGGCGTGCGCTGGGGTGCTGTCTATGAGAAGCTTGACCCCTTGGGCCTCAGTGTGACTGGCAGCCGAAGCGCAAAGGGAGGAGTGGGCGGATTAGCACTGGCAGGTTCGTCTCCTCGTGAGCTTCGATGCGTGCAGAAGGCCGTCTTACCAGCTTGCAGGTGGCCTGTCCTTCTTCTCGAGCCGGCACGGCTTTATCTGTGACAACGTGATCAACCTTCAGATTGTGCTCAGCTCTGGCCAGATCGTCAACGCCAACGCCCGCGAGAACGCCGACCTGTGGGTTGCCCTCCGCGGCGGCGGCAACAACCTCGGTATCGTCACGCGCTTTGACTTCCGCACCTTCGAGCAGGGGCCACTCTGGGGCGGCAACGTCTTCTACTTTCCCGGCAGCTTCCCCAGCCAGATCGTGGCGCTCGTCGGGGAGATCACCAAACCAGACGCAAGTGACGCGACGCATCTCATGATCAGCATCGGGCACTCGACCGCCCTGTCCAGCGCGTTTGGCACCCCAATCATGTGCTTGAACCAGATGTACTACACCGAGCCGGTCGAGAACCCCGCCGTGCTCGACCCGTTCACGAAGATCACGCCGCAGATTGACGCGCTCAACAGTATGGCGCTGAAGAGCGTCACAGCCGCGGCGAGCGAGCAGACTGCTGCCGTGCCGGGCAAACTCAGGTACGTGGGCCGTTCACGGCCAATTCATTCTCGACATGGCCTGAAGCTGACAACTCGCTCTGTTCAGGGTCGCATACATTAATATGGCTGTCAAAGCCGACGTCGCCTCGCTGCAAGCTATTAGCGGTCTCTATACCGCAGCTCTTCCAGCAATTTACAACCTCGCTGGCGGCACCTTCTCGCTCACGCTGCAGCCGCACCCCGTTTCGCTGCTCGCCCGGTCCGAGCACAGCGGCGGCAATGTGCTGGGCCTGAATGCGGCCGACGGGCCGCTCGTCTCGGTTGCCATCCTGGGCTATTGGCAGGATAAAACCGACGATGCGGCTGTGTTGTCCTTCATGGAGGGCACCCTGGCCAAAATGCGGGCGGAGGTGACGACCAGGGGCACGGCGATTCCCTACGTCTACATGAACTATGCCTTCACCGGCCAGGATGTCATCGGGTCGTATGGACCGGAGAATGAGGCAAAGTTGCAGGCGGCCAGCCGCAAGTACGATGCCGTCGGGCTGTTTCAAGAGGGGTTTCCTGGAGGGTTCAAACTGTTCGTCTAGTGTCCAGTTTTTGGAGGCATTCAACAATGTTCCTAGGACGTACCGACTTGACACGCGTCATGGCTGAATAGTTGTTGCAGTTGGCAAAAACCGGGCGTCGTCGTGGCCGGACTTGAAGCGAATCACTGAGAACTGAAGGGACCGCTGCCGTGATATGCCCACTTCAGAGGATGCGTTTTGGCAAGCTATCCGACGTTGACCCAGACGTTGCAATGTTGAACACAGCCCCTCGCACTGCAGGCTGTGCACCCCACCCTGTGCATTTTGTGTGCCCATTCGACCGCTCCTGATTCGAAGCACAGCCTTGTGCCTTCCTAACGCGACGACGTTGGTCGGTTTGACGGTACCGGGGCTGCAGGAGACCGCCTTCGATCGTCGGGTTGTCAGCGTGGTGCAGACGTCAACCCGATGATAAGCAGTTCTATCTTGCGCTCGCGTCTGGGCAGCCGGCGTCGCAGCATTCGCAGGGTTTCGGAGAGCCCAAGACCCTGATCGCCCTCCATCTCCGCACCCATCAGCGATCCGCCAACCCGCGGAGGGGATTGCAATCCTGCGGGGGAGCGGCGTGCTGGCCAGCGGCAAGCTGCCGGAAATCGTTCGCCACGCCTCCACTCGTGAGTTTCTTGTTGGGGCCAATGGACGCCAGCCCTACGACCCACTGCCGCGCCGAGAGCCGAGACCGGAAGTTGCATCCTCGAGGTACGGGATACTTGTATTGTACACAGTGTACGCTTGCTTGGTGTTGGCCGCAGCGGTGCGAGTCCCCTCAGGAGCGACCTGCAGCCTGTTATTAATACGCTTCTCCATGTTCACGAGGATGGGAGACGTCAAAAAGGGAGCAGCATCGTCCACGGTGCATTGTTGTATTGCGTTGAGGCGCGCTCCGAACCATAGTAAGTTCCGGACTGAACCTGCGCCAGCACAAGACGCCAAAAGCTGCACTGGCGGCATTGGCGATTCATTCATCATCAGCGTCAGAGTTGTCTGAATCAACGAAACGACAGGCTTGAGTCAGCAGGGCGAACAGTGTCTGAACGGTCGTGGCAGCGCCACCTGATCCGTCGATCAGCGAGAACCATTTGTTGTGTCATTGAGCATATCGGAGAGAGAAATCGCCTGCCGAATTCCAGTGGAGGGGACGTCCCTGTGATCCCCCACAGAGCAGACGGCCCCACCTTCCGTCCGCGCACCTTGAAGAGCCTGCCCCTGCCTGCTGAGAGCGATGCGAGACCTTTCGAGATCCGACAGGACAAACACCTGACCCTTCGATGTGGGATGCTCTTGTGTGCGAATGCGTTTTTTACTGAGGTACAAACACACGGTAGTCACAAAATAAAATGTGTGCAAACTTGGAAAGCGTCGTTTTGCGGACGTTCTCATCACATCGCCCTTAGTAAATGAGAATGAACAGGAGCTGGAGGAGGCTGCCTGCCCGTCAAGGTGGGAATGGATGGAAGGTGCAAGGTGGGGCTGCGATTCCGAGTCGAGTAAAGCTGTGGGGGCGGGTGCTGCCTGGTGGGTCCCGTCTGCACCCTGAGTTTCGCTGGTTGCCTCGCTTTGTTTGATTGGAAATCACTGGCAGGTCGACACCTGCACGTCGTGCAAAAGAGGCATTTCGAGTCGTGGGCGCAGCATCCGCACTGCTGGGCCCGACATGCCTCCCTGCTCGAACTTGCCAGAGAAGGTGCCGAGGAACCTTGTGGAGCGTCGGTTCGCCTGCCCTCCTGCCCCAGCGAGAAGGCGGTGGAACGTGGGCGCGTGCCCCGGGGGACCTGACGAGAGCGACTGGCTTCGACAGGGATTTGGGCTGGCCCAGTGCAGTGCAACTCCCACGCGCTTCTCCACATGCGATGAGGTTTCGAAACGAGCACAATCGCCACGCCCAACCTGACGGAGCAGAGCGAGTGCATCAGCGTGAGGGGCCGACGATGGATATGCGGCAGTGCGGCTACGCGCCGGCACCGTTGCATGGCGGCTCTGGCGCGGTCTGTTGGGAGAATTCGGGGTTCATGCATCGAGATGTGGCTCGCATGCGGCCTGGTCTTGGCCAGTGATGGCTGGATGCTTCGACGGACGACGCGGAGGGGGGGTCGCAGCAGCTGCGCCTATCCGCCTTCAGCTAGGGCGAGGCTGGCTGGCTATCCCGCCGGCTTACATGCAGCAGCACACCAGCACCGCAGCAGGCCGCCCGCCCGAGTCGTATGTATAAACTCCGTGGCCAGCCCGGCCTCGCGGGAGGGAGCATCAACCGCCTCTCCTTCGTCCGAACGACCCCCTTCAGTCTGCTTGTTTCCGACGCAGAACCGACGCCGGCCCTGAATCCTCACGCCATCGCTGACGCGATCACGTCCGTGTTCTTTTGTACTGTAAGTGCCACCCCGGTTTCCTGCGTCCTGCGTCCTGCGTCCGCCGTCCAGCCGTCCCGCGTGTCGCAGCACGCCCCATCAGGCACCGTCGCAGCCGATCGCTTCTAGAACTCAGCTTTCCGCCACCGCTCCAACCGGGGCCCGGCTCCCAGGCGCACCCCAGGCGCACCCCAGGCGCACCCCAACAGGACACCGCCTGACACCCCGCCCTTTATCGCCATTCTTTGTCGAGGAGGCCCTGGGGAACGGTTGTGCTCACGCGGTCTTCCGTTAGATAAATATCCTCTGCTGCGAGACCACCGGTCCGGTCTTCCCTCTCTTCTGCTCACGACCACCCCTCAACCATCCCGCTCTTTCGTTTCGTTCGACAGTCCCCGCGACAGTCGCCTGGGCAGTCTCACCGCCCTTTCCCTCGGGAACTCGCACCCTCGTTTGGCTGGCTCCGAGAGCCGCCGCCGCTGCCCACCATGCACGGCTATTCCTCGTCTTCAGACTCGGAAGACGACTATCACTACCGCAAACACAAGGGCGCCGCTCCCCCGGCAAACACAGCCAACGATGCCAACAAAAAGAAGAAGAAGCGTAAGCTGCCGCCGCAGCAAAGCATCAACCGCATCTGGAAGCGTTTCAGCAACAAGCGCTTCAATAAGGCCCTCGCCGTGCTGCCTTTCGACCCCGTCCTCCCGCCGACCATTTCAGACCGCTCCAACGAGCTGCTGAGCGCTGGCTACGAGCGTGCCGCTGAAGAATGCCGCCGCAAGGTTCGCAAGATCATTCAGGAGTGCCGGAGAGTCAACACGCGCTACCGCGACCCCGGCTGGGACATTGTGAGTTTTGCACTCGGCGTGTGCCCGCGGTGGACGCAGAGCACGCGTGCTAACAGCCGCAGGATTGGGATCTCAAGATGGAGAAGGGCCACTGCCTCAACAGCCTCGGCCGCACCAAGTTCGACCTGAGCATGTCGACCATGATGAACCCGAGCGCCATTGTGCCCAAGGCCGTCAAGCGCATTCACGAAATTTACGAGAAGCCGACCTTCTTGGGCAGCATTAGCGGTAACGACGTCAAGCAGGGCAGCCTCGGCGATTGCTGGCTGATGGCCAGCCTGTCCGGGCTTGCCAACGTCAAGGACGGCATCCAGCGTATCTGCGTCGAGTATGACACGCGCATCGGGATCTACGGCTTCGTCTTTTACCGCGACGGCGAGTGGATTTACTCCATCATTGACGACAAGCTGTTCCTCAAGTCGCCGTGCTGGGACTCGCCCAGCATGCAGCGCGACCTGCTGCAGCAGATCGACCGCGAAGACGTTGAACGCGTCTACCGTAAGACGTACCAGACGGGTTCCAAGGCGCTCTTCTTTGCCCAGTGCAAGGACCAGAACGAGACTTGGGTGCCGCTCATCGAGAAGGCCTACGCTAAGGCTCATGGCGATTACGCGTCCCTGGCCGGCGGCTGGATTGGTGAGGGTCTCGAGGACCTCTCGGGCGGCGTCACGACCGAGTTGCTGGCCTCCGACATTCTTGATCTGGACGGCTTCTGGGATGCCGAGCTGAGCAAGGTCAACGGGGAGTTTCTGTTTGGCTGCAGCACCGGCCTGCTCGACGGCGGCTACGGCGACCGCGACGGCATTGAGGAGGGCCACGCGTACGTCGTCATGGAGGCACGCACGCTCAAGAACGGCACACGCCTCGTCAAGCTGCGAAACCCTTGGGGCAAGACCAAGAAGGGCATCTGGGAGGGTGCCTGGTCTGACGGCTCCAAGGAGTGGACGACCGAGGTGCAGGAGGAGCTCGGCCACCAGTTCGGCAGCGACAGCGTCTTTTGGATCTCGTATGATGATCTGCTGCGCAAGTACCAGCACTTCGACCGCACGCGTCTCTTCCGCGACCCCGACTGGCGCTGCTGTCAGCGCTGGATCGGCGTCGACGTGGCTTGGAAGCCGCAGTACCACGAAAAGTTCCACATCAAGCTGACGCGCGAGTCGCCGCTCGTGCTCGTGCTGAGCCAGCTCGACAGCCGTTACTTCAAGGGCCTGCACGGCCAGTACTCGTTCCGGCTGCAGTTCCGCCTGCACGAGCAGGACCGTCCGGACCCGGAGGACTACATCGTGCGCAGCCACGGCAATTACCTCATGGACCGCTCCGTGTCCATTGAGCTGCCCTCCATGCTGCCCGGCACATACAGTGTCTTCATCAGCGTCGCCGGCGAGCGCAACACGGACGTGTCTAGCATCGAAGAGGTGGTCAAGCGCGAATGCAAGAAGCGCACAGAGAACGAGAAGCTCGCCCAGGTCGGCTACGCCTACGACCTCGCCCACAGCAAGGCGGCCGCCCACCTCGACGCCGTCAAGAAGGCGCGCAAGCGGGCCGATCAGAAGAAGGCCAGTGACGCGCGCATGGGCGAGCGTCATCGTTTGTGGGAGAAGCGTCACCTCAACCGCCAAATCACCAAGAAGCAGGGCCGTAAGAACAACCAGAAGCTCGAGGCCAAGCAAGCTTCCCGCGAGGAGAAGCGCCGCAAGGCCGAGGAGCTCAAGCCCAAGGATCAAGGCGTGCAAACCGAGGAGGCGCCGAAGGACGAGAGCCCGGCCGACACAGCGGAGCAGGCCAAGGATGGCAAGCCCACCGGGGAGACACCCAAGGCGGATGACAGCAAGCCATCGGAAGAACCGCTCAAGGTCGAAGACAAACAGACGGAAGAGAAGCCGGCCGAGGAGGAGAAGGTTGCCGCCGAGGCCGAGCAAACCAAGGCTGACGTTGAGTCTAAGAAGGACGAGTCGTCCCAGGCAGCCGACCACGTCGCCGAGGATGATGAATCGCCCGACGCCACGCCCATCCCCACGCCGGCCGAGACGCCCACGATGGAGAAGGTCGAGCAGTTGGCCGATAAAGCTGACGGCAAGGTCGAGGCGAAGGCGGACGAGCCCAAGGATTCATCTGCTGAGGACAGCAATCAGGCTGATGACAAGGCTGATGACAAGTCTGAGGACAAGCCCGAGGACAAGACCGCCGAAGCCTCCTCAACCGCCTCTAGCTCGTCCGGCAGTGCCACGCCCACTCCCAAGACGGAGGCGTCCACGGCGAGCACTGACGGCGAGGACAAGGAGAAGGTGCCGGTGCCGCCCACCGACGCCGCCAAGGTGTCCGGGCCGCCGCCGCCGCCGCCCAAGCCCTCGCCCAAGCCCTCGCCCAAGCCCTCGCCCAAGCCGCCCGCGCCGCCGACCAAGAAGCCGCCCAACATGTACGTGACATCGGACGGCGAGTCGAGCGCGTCGCCAATTGAGGACTGGGAGGAGCTGTACAGCAGCGACGACATGTCGCGCAAGCCGCGCATGGCGGCGCCGCCGCCGCCAGCCAACGCGGCGGCGAGCAAGTACCGCGACGATACGGAGGATGAGAACGAGCCGGACCCGTGGAACGCCATCTGCGTGGTCGGCCTCCGCGTCTACTCCAAGGACGAGGACCTCGAGCTGCGCGTTGTCATGGAGGGCGGCGGGCTCGAGGAGGGCGGCATGGGCGAGAAGGGTGGCGTCGACCTCGACAACGCGCAGGCCAACGCCGGCGGCGCGCGTATCGCCCGCGTCGAGAAGAAGGAGGATGACGCGGATGTCGGGGCGTACGAGGGCGACAGCGAGGTTGAGAAGAAGGCCAAATCCAAGAAGGGCAAGAAGAAAGAGGCCGGCGGTGACAAGAGCGACGGCGAGACGGACAAGGAGAGCAAGGACAAGACCGACGACGGCCTGGCGCCGTACCCGGTTATCGTTCAGAAGGGCAAGGGCGACGAGGAGTATGAGACGGCGGTCGAGTCGCAGATGGAGTAGTGCTCGACCGCCTATGATTTTTGGCGTGTGTTTTTGGATACCCGACAGACAGATATGGTGCATCTAGAATGCTTGCCGCCGGAGACTAGAGGGCGGGGGACAGCGAGGGTCGGCGTTTTGGATTTGTTTCATCCTTCTTTGCCCTACTGCTTATATCTCTCCTTCCGTATACGGCAGACCTTCCGCTCTGTTTCTGGGTGTGCGTACATACACTCTCCGCTCACTTGAGTCGAGCCTTCTCCGGATGTTGGCATGGCGGGCGTTGGCAGTTTTGGATACTCCCATCTTAATAGTTAGATCAATGATCAGATTCGATACAGACTCGAGTTCAAGAACATGTTGTCGCTACAGCCGTGGACAATGACATTTCAACCCAGCGAGACAACAAGTGTGGTATCATCGCGACTCCCTCGATCAGCCTCCTAGTCTGTCGGCTGACCCAGGCTCAACAACCCAGACCTTGCTAGCTACAATGTCCCAGAAAGTCCCCTCATATGAGCATCCCGATCAAGCGCCAAAGTCCCATCGTCACTTGCTTATTCCCTGTCCCAGTCCGCAACAGGTTGCCTCAGTTCGTCTTCTTTCCCGCCCCAGCACCGGTCACTGCGGCTGGCCGCCGTCCCTGCTGCTGCGGCTGGATGAAGCGCACAAAGAAATACCCCGCCGCGGCGACGACGCCCAGTACAACGATGTTGCCTGTATCATAGTCAGTCGGTGCCCATCCGTCGGCACTCAATAATAAAGGGAAGGGGAGAAGAGGAAAAAGGGTGAGACTCACCAGCAACGAACTTGCCCACGCCGCCCACAAGATCGATAACGCCCTGGGCCAAGTTGCCAGCGAAGGCGAAGAAGCCCGAGAACAGGCCCCACAGGCCGGCGATGAAGGTGTGCACCAGCGTGTAGGCGGCGCCAAACACTGAGGCGAGCAGCTCACCGAGCGAGTGGATGAGGTCGGTCACTGCGGTCGTAACGGCCATTTTCTCTTGTTTGTAGTTCAAGTTGGTTCGGAAAGTGACGAGGAGTCGTTTGACGTTTATGCGAATAGTTCGTGATTGGGATTGTACTGATGTGGCTGGTGTGATGGGGGTGTCGGCCGGGAAGCTGGCTGTGATGGTGGGTTTTATGAGGGGCGGGTCGTGGTGTAAGTGAAGGGAGCTGGGCCGCCATGACGTCAGCCGGGCAGTCGCACAATGGGATCGACGCCATGGCACGCGACTGCACGAACAATGCGTGGCGTAGAAGACGCGCCGGATTTGGGGAAGAGCTTGGATTTGACGACCATGACCAGGACACAATGCTGGAATGGGAGTCTGGGTGCGATGACGTCGTGCAACTCTTTCCTACACTTGCTCACGCACAGCGACACTAGCCTCGCTGAATGATATGGGTATCTCCATTACAATTACGACTAGTAGATAGCGACAGATCTGTTTGGATCAATTCTCCCCGGCGGAATGGTCCACTTCCTTTCCTTTGCCCTTCGGCGACCCGGGGGCGGCATGCGAGGCCTCTGGTTCTGGGCCCGATGCGTGTTCCTGCGTCTGAGTATCGGCCGGCACCTGCGCCCCCGCGTGTTGCTCGTCCGACATCGCGGACACGGTCTCAGCACGATCCGACGTGGTCGGATCGAGAGGCGTGGGCGGCCGTGCGGACTGTGTCCCCAGGGCCGGGAGCTGTGGGGCGTCAGCGGGCACTCGCGTGGTTGCGGCTGCGCCTTCCTCATGCTTCTCCTGGATGACAGGAAGGGTGCCAGGCGGCAATGCCACGGGCGACCTCGCCGCGTTGCCGTTTTGCACAAATGTCGCGTTCTGCGCCGCTCCAGCGGCGTCGCTCTCATTGCCACCCTCAAGATCACCCTCCTTAGCGGCAGCATCGTTGTTACGGCGGAGCCGCATGCACACAGCAATACCAGCGCCGACGGCCACAAGGAAAAGGAGGCCAAACGAAACGCCTACGCCGATGGCGACCTGCTGCCAGCGCGCGAGTCCTGAGCTGGTTGCGTACGAGGTACCGGAACCAGAACCGTAGCCAGGGCCAGACCCAGATCCAGGACCTGAAGCATAGTTATTGCCAGAGCCGGAGCTCGAGCCCGAGCCGGAGCCGGAGCCCGAGCCGGAGCCCGACCCGTAGCCGTCGTCGTCGCCGCCATTTCCAGAGACACAAGAATGGCTGCTGCAGAAAGCGCTGGCAGACGGCGCTGTTGCGCCGTAGCTCTCAAAGGCCACAATGTTGGGAGATGGCGCGGTCGAGCCGGACGCGAACTTGACGGGCGCAATGGCAATTTCTTGGTTGGCGAGGTCGAACACGGTGTAAGTGCGTCGCAGCAGCGAGCCCCCAAGGTTGTACCTGCCGTAGGACGAGCCAGAAGAGCTTGACGAGTAATACTTCTGGATGCCGAACAGACAGCCCGTGGCATTCCGTACGTAGTAGGAGTTCTGGAATGCGGTAATGGGAACAACCAAATCGGCCGTCTCCACACTCAACGTCGGCCCGCCGCTGCCGCCAAGCTCAAAGACGAAGTTGCTGGCCTTTGTTTTGCCAGCATCGCACGGGATGGTGAAGAGCCGCATCGTCGAGTTGTAGGTCGCCCCGGCCGTGGCGGCGAGCTGGTCAGCCAGCGCGCTGGGCAAGTACGAAAACAAATCCGCCGGGCCGAAGGACACGTCAAGCGGAAAATCGTTGGAGCGGATGGCGGGCATGGCGGAACCGTCGCCGGTGGTGCCGTTGATGCTGGTGACGGTTGTGCCGAAGCCGTACCGGTACGATGACGAGTAGCTCAAGTCGGAGCCCGGCAGGCGCACCAGGTCTCCCGAGAGCCGGGCCTTGTCGACGGCACCAAACAGCAGGCCACCCGACGAGCCCTCGGCGTTGTCGAGCCAGATGCTGTAGGCCGGCGTGGCGACCTTGCCCGACGCGACCAGGCGGTCCATGAAATTGGCGTATCTGCCAACCGAACTCGAGCTCGAGTACATCGACGAGCGGTTGTAGCCGAGGCCCAGCACGCCAAGCCAGCGGGAGGCCTCGTTGGCCAGGCCCATGGGGTAGTCGTCGAGCTGGATGTCGCCGACTACCAGCTTGTCGGTGAAGTTGCTGCCGTCGGCGTAGGAGTTATCGCTGTTGGTGGCACCCCAGGTGCTGTAGCGGCTGTTGGCGGGCAGATACGTCGACGACAGCGACTTGTTGAAGCTGCCCCAGTGGCATTGGGGGGTAGGCTTCTGGTAGTCGGTCTCGTAGTACGGGTCATCATAGTAGCCTTCCTGGCGCAGGTACCAATCGGGCGAGCACTGTTCCGTGTTGGCGTCAGGCACCCACGTGTCACCGGTCGAGGGCGAGATGAGCAGCGAGAACTTCTGCGCCGGGGTGCCGACGGACGCCTCGACGAGGAAGGCATATTCGGACGATTTGAGGGCGAGCTGGTCCGAGGTGGCGCGCGGGGAAAGGTTGGGGGCGCCGCTGGGGATGTCGCTGCGCTGGGAGAAGGGGAGGAGCACGTGTGAGGCGGCGGCAGCCCCGAGGGCGCACAGGAAGGTCAAGCGAGTGTAGGGCGCCATGTCGCAGAGGCGGGCGCGGAAGAACGAGTGTGGAGGAAAATAAGAAAGATCGGACGTCGATACTAACTCGACATGATGTTGGGTTTGCTGTTCTGGCTGTTTTGCAGGAAACAGAGAGAGATTGAGTCAACGCCAGAGACGGCGAGCCACATCACTGGCAAACTGCAGGGGCTAGAGGGGGGCAATGGGCGAGCCGTGTGATATTTTCTCTTCTGCTGCCTGCTGGTGCCTGGGAGCCTGGCTGTTTGGTCTTTTTGCTCCTGCCAAGCCTGGCGCCAAGCAGCAACCGTCGTGCAGACGCCTCGCGGTGATTGGCAGCAGCCACTGGCTAGGCCCCGTGCGGCAGCCATCCGAGATTGGGGGTCCAGCCTGGTTGGCTCGGCACAGCTCCTGCCACAGCGAAGCCAACTCAAACATTAGAATGACAAAGATGGACGAGCCAGACGACGAAGGAAAAAAAAAACAACAACAACCAAACAACAGATACAGAATGGAACAACCAAGTGAGCACAGCAAGAAGACACACCATCGTGCTCTTCCCCGAGACTCATAATTATCATCCTTTCCTCTATACCGCTGGATGCCAAGGAAGGCCGGGCATGTTGGATGCGCACAAGTTCCTTGCGTCCCAGCGTGGCATACAACGGACCAGCATCCCATGTCGCGAACCAACGGACAGACAATTTGAGGAATTGTCGGTGATTGTTGTGAGTTGTGTTGAAATGAACAAATGAACACAGCGTCACAAAGGGCAAGTCCGGCGGTGTTGAATGCGAGAGCCGTGCAAGCTCCAGGTGGTTTGCAAGCGAGTGTGAAGGAGTTTGACGATTATCTTTGAGTCTAGGTAGGTCCACAAACTCGACAAGCTCTGAGTCGAGGCGACACGATGTCGTGTATGGGTAAGAATAAGGCATGAATTGCCCGCACCTGCTTTCGGGATCAGCCGCGCACTACTCCACCCCCGGTGCTCTGCGCGTAGGTCTCGGCGTGCGGTGCAAAGACTCGGCGTCGGGCAGCGGCGCATCGCCCAAGCTGCGGCTTGAGGTACCACCGGCTACGGGTATTCTCTGGGGATGGAAATCCGAGTTCGAAGACTTCGGGGCTCGGCCACCAGTCCCCCCTAGACGCCCTCCTCGGGTTGGTTGCCACGGCCAGGACAGCGAGCCGACCACAATGCCGGTGAACGAGAACCTAGTTAGGCCGGCGCTGTCGCATAAGTACTCTGCGTTGGGCTGCGCTTGAGGGTCCGTAACTCCCGTCAGCAGCGCGATGAAATTGGCAGGCGCTGGTCGCAGGCGACATTAAAACCCAGCGGCGTGCTCTGTATGCACAGCTCGTGCACGCTTCCCGGGATGCATGCAGTACAGGCTCAACAGGCTGGCAAAGTCCCGGTCAACATCGCACATGGACTTATGGAGGTCGATTCTGGACCCGCATGTCATCGAGGGTTATATCCAAACGCTAGGGAATATCTACAGTCAAAGTGATTGCGGTAATTACAAAGAGATCAAGTAGCACAGACGTGGTGGCGGCCTGACGGTACGCGCACCAGTTGGGAAGAAGTTAAAACCACACCGAGAGCTCCCCTTCACAGACCCTTGACCACCTTGGGCAGCAGCACCTTGTTGAACTCCCACAGAACGGTCGAGAAGCCGGCAGAGAAGGCGGCGCCCGTGTACCACGTGTTGTAGCGGCCTTGCAGCGCATACAGATCCTGGATAAAGCCGGCGCGCAGATCCTCGGCCGAAACGCGCGCGTGCATGCGTGCGTGGTTTGCAAAGAGCGGGAAGCTGAGGCTGCCGGCGGAAGCCGGGAGCGTGCCGGCCTTGACCATGGTGTCGATGGACTTGTCAATCAGCGCCTGCATGCCTTCAGACGTGTAATCCTCGGTGCCGACGGCGGTGAACTCGAACAGGTCTTGGGTGCCGCCGAGGTAGTCGATGCGGCCGACCTGCGGGGCGACGGGGAAGACAGTGTAGTTGTACGACCCGGGCGCCGGCGAGCGGTCCGAGTAGGCGTTGAGCGTCTGCAGCGACGGGTGGCGCAGGATGCCGGCATAGACGGTTGAATACTGGAACTTGCCGAGCACGTCGCCCTCGGTCTTGTCGAGGTGGAATGGGGCCATGCTGTCAACCGTCGGCTCGAACGCAATGAGCAGGCGCTTGGCCTTGATGCACGTCAGCTTGCCGTCAGCCCCCTTGACCTGCAGCGAGACCGGCTCGGCACCGCTGTCCTTGCGCGTCGCCTTGACGACCGTGCTGGAGTACAGCACGTCGCTGCCGAGAAAAGCGGCAACACTCTCGTACAGATCGTACAGGCGGCCCGAGGCCGGCACCGCGGCGGCGGCGGTGCCCAGGAGGGCCTTCACCATGGGGATGCCAGATGCCTGGAACACGAACAGCGAGGGCACGTGCATGGTGTCGGCGAGGCCCTGGCCGGTCGAGTCCCAAATCTGCGGCACCGCA
This sequence comes from Chaetomiaceae sp. R4402, assembly GCA_023628555.1. NCBI lineage: Eukaryota > Fungi > Ascomycota > Sordariomycetes > Sordariales > Chaetomiaceae > Chaetomiaceae sp. R4402. Next base: position 178,524 of record JAMAKO010000036.1, on the reverse strand, counting down.
GCCTCAAGGTTGTATTTAGCAACCAAGTCGCCGAAGGGCATGAGCAGGTCCTCGGGGATGGCGGCCGGCTCCGGAAAGTTGAAGAAGCCCGGCAGTACCATATCCTCGTACTTCTCGAGCACGTCCAAGTACCGCTGCAGGGCGGCGTACATGTCGGGCGAGGTGGGGGCCGAGTAGTTGGCGACGGGGGCGCCCGTTGCGTAATCGATGTATTGGTTGGCATTGGGAGTGAACGACATGGAGCCGTTGGTCGACACGTTCATGCGCGCCGGGAAGGCGAAGGCGTCCTTGTACTCCATCCACGCCTGCACACCGACGTTGATGGCCTTTCCCGTGGCCGGGTCCTTGTAGAAGTTTGTGTGGCCACCCTGCGCAGCGTTAGCGAGAGGCCCCTTTGAGAGCTGAGGGATGATAAGAAACTCACAAGCTGGCTGGCCTTCTCGACGACGACCACGCTGTGGCCGGCATCACGCAGCCACACGGCGGCGTGCGCACCTGAGGCGCCGCCACCAACGACGACGACGTCACGCGAGATGGTCTGGCTACAGTTATCGCACTTGGTGGTTGCTGCGGCCGCCGTAGCTGCGAGGCAGCCGAGGCTCACGCCGGCACGCATGACGGAGAGCATTGTTCAGCACGTGGTGATGGCGGGGATCCTGATGCCACGAGGAGCTGCAGTGTTCCTGCATGCGACGCACCGCCAGGCGGCACAACCGAAGTTTTGTATTCGCATCGTCTCGGCGCGGGCGGGCGGTACCTGAACAACTGCCGGCGCAGGACGCCTGGCACGTTTCTGCCGTCGGGGTCTTCTTCGACTGCGGGACGGGGGTCACCACGTGCGGCCGGAGATTGCAAGCATGCACGAAGTGATTGCTTGCAGGGGCGCAGTGCCACTCTCCGCCGACAGGCCCCGGAATTCCCACCCGGCCCGGTAGCCCGCCGCCGGTCTTCGATGTTAGTGGAGTTTGCGATACCACGTCACTGTCGTGGACGACGACGGACACTCGTCGAAGTTTCGCCGAGCAGCCGAACGCCGAGCGCCAAGCAGGCGAAGGATGTGGTGGAGAAAAGTGGGAGATGATATGAACGAGGAGAGGGGCCCCACAGACATTACTGCGTTGACCATGCAAGCTGCCATGTCCTCGTCTGGATGCTCTGGTCCCCGCGATCCAAATCTGCGACCGGCGGATGATCAGCTTGGCAGCGGGGAGTCGCGAGTGGCCGTGTCCACTGCTACCCGCAGCGCGCGGAACCCGAGTCTCTGAAACAAGAGTGTCCGCCTCGTTAGCAGTGAACGTAGGTACCTAGTGAAGCTGTGAGTCGTGCAGTGTGCATGTACGGATATAGCATCACTCCAGCGACCAAATACATGACCCCTGTGACAAGACTGCGCTAGACACTGACAACGGCCCCCGGGTCTTCGGTGAGTGGAGCCTCTGCAGGTAGCGCGCTTTGGTGGCTTCGCAGGCTCGGATCTCGGAATGGTGCTCTGCTGCGCTGACGCAAGGGTAGGGCAGGTGCAACAGCGACGTTCTATCTCAACTCACATGCAACGTGCGTCACCTGACTGCGCTCCACGACGCACGACGGCAGTCTATCAAGTCAATGTTGCTCCCAACACAGTCGTCTTAAACTCCAACACCAAAAATTTTGGCGGATGGAGACATGCTCAACATCCAAACTTCTCGGCTCTCAGAGAGGAAGGACGCCGCGTCTGCGTCCGTCGGACGTTACGTTGCCTTAGTCGGTGGAGTTGGGCGCCGTAAAACTTCAAGGCCGACCCCTGTGTAGCCGCACCGCCCGCTCGCCTAGTCAAGCCTCTGTTTCGTGGACGACCGTGCTAGTGTCCTGCCCAGCAATGCTGTCTCAACAGGGAGACGATTCCTTGGCGGCTCGGCAAGAGAGCTCACCTCGCAGGCCAGACCACAACGGGCAGACCCAGAATGGCTTCTATCCAGAATGGCTTCTCACGGTCTTGGTATCCGACGCCGGCAGGCGAGATAATCGGTGAGCATGAAGGCACTTGATGCATCGGGCGACATGCGGGGGAGTGCCGATCTCGAAGACTCCCGGAATGTCATGATGGCCTGGTCGAGCGGTGGCGCGCCCGCTCTATACCCGGTCATCCGTCTACCCGGGTCCGCATCTCCCATGCCCCATGTCGACGTAGCAAGGCACCCAGCGCTAGGATTCTCCAATGTCTCAAAGACGTCGTACATACGGTGTATGCGCAGGAAGGTTCCATTCGGCGAATCCGTCTGCAAGCCAAGCATGAGCAGCGTAGCAGCCGGTGGCCGCCAGCCTTTTCTTGCACTAAAAGACCACACCCACCGCCGCCTCCCTCGCACATAAACCGCTCCGGACCCACCGCTCAGGCATGGCCATGAATGCCAATATCGCGTCCCGGGGAGATGCTGCGCGAGCAGTAACCGAGCCCGACTGTCCGCCACCACGATGAGCGCGGCCAAATTCCCCCCCGAGTACGTCAACGCGAGCAATGCCGGCCGCATCGTCGGCGTGGTCGGCGCCTTCCACTTCATCGCCTTGACTTTCGTGGCGCTGCGAGTCTATGTGCGGGTCTTCATGGTCCGGGCCTTTGGTGCCGATGATGCGCTGATCATCCTGTCCTGCGTGCGTCACCATGAGTTGTCCACGAGATCGTACGCGAGTGGTGTTGCTGACTCTCAAGTGCTTCAGGGCCTCGCGATGATGTCGTGGATATGCTTGGTGCTTCAGGTTCCGTACGGTCTGGGCCGCCACGGTCTCGTGGTGCCGATTGAGGACCGGATCAACTTCGAACGTATCACGTTCTGGAAGACGGTGTTCTCGGACGGCTTCGCTCTCGGGCTGCTGCGCATCTCCATGGCCATCAGTTTGCTGCGGCTCAACAAGGATTTGAAATGGTATCGCTGGTCACTGTACGCCGTGATGGGTAGGTCGCCGGCCCAACATTGACGCAGACAAGGAGGGGACACTTGGCTCACTGCTGCTCCAGGCTTCGTGGTGGCGTACTCGATCCAAGCTATCGCTTGGCTGTTTGTTTACTGCACACCGTACTCGGGCTGGTGGGAGTTCCAGTGGATGAACCCATTCGATCCGCGGTGCAAGTCCTTCACCGTTTTCGTCGACCTCGTGTATTGGAACGTTTGTAAGTCGGGTGGTTGCTTGTCCTGGCTGTGCCCTGGTTGTGACCCTGAAACTGTCCGGTCCCGACACTGACGCAATGCAGCCTGCAACATCTTCACCGACGTGCTGCTGGGCGCCCTGCCCATTCCCATCATCTGGGGCCTCAAGATGAAGCTGCGGGTGCGGCTGTATGTAATCGGCATCCTCAACCTTGGATATCTGTGAGTTCTCAGGCCGTGTGTTCATGCTCGCCGCTGCTGTGTTTGCTGACCAACGCCATTGCACTGCCTGCAGCGCGGTCCTGATGGGCATTCTCAAAGCCGTGTTCATGCTGACGACCGGCGGGGATCCCGACGCCATTTTTGACTATTGGGTGCATTTCTGGCAGAAGTAAGCTGGAGGGAAGCCGACCGCACAAATGTCATCGTGATGCTGACGTGCCGGCAGTCTGCAGCTCAACATCGGCATCATCGCCGCGTGCGCATCGTTTCTCAAGCCGCTCGTCGGACGGATGCTCAGGATCAACAGCTCGGTGGGCTACTCGTACCCAACGAGCGGGCGGTACAACCGCAGCGGGCGCACACCGATGGGCGTTGAGACGATTGGCGGCAGCAAGTATGCGGGTCAAGGACGGCGAATAGACCGACGAAGCCTGGCCGACGAGTTTGAGCTGCACACCAAGACGGACCACCAGGTCGTCACGCACGTGCAGGCGGCGGGAATGGGCTCACAGGAGCACTCCCGGTCCTCGGCTGAGGCGGTCGACGCGGTGCCCAGCGACAGCAACAGCGAAGAGATCATCCTGCAGAAGCCGGAGCCGACAGCGCACGGCATCACGATATCGCGCAACGTCACGGTGCAGTACAGCCGAAAGCCGTGACATCAGTGATGCTAGGTGTCTTGCAGGCAGCAGGCGAAGAGCACCTTGGAAGGATGGGCATGGCGTTGGCGGGTTGGGTCGAGAGTGTACATAGCTGAAAAAACGTATCTCAAAGCTTAGTTGGATACTCGTCGCGTGCAAGTCAGATAGGCCGTGCATCTGTTGATGAGATGCGATTGAGCATCGCCGTCGAATGGATTGAATGGCCAACAACACGTTGCCGCGTCTTGGGGTCGATGACAAACGACGATGCTGGTTTGATGCTCAAGCGAATTTAGGTTGCGTGCCGCGCGCTTGCCGCTCAGACAACCAAAAACCCCTGCCAAGACCAAACACAGCAACCTGAGTGCCTCTGCTGTGGTTGGACACGGGCTGTCCCGCCTTCCCCATCTCAGCCGGTTCCACCCCGCCCCCACTGTCCCACTGTCTCATCTCACAGGCCAACCGCAACTTCCCGACAACTAGGACGCGACGTCGCGCCTTGCTCTGCGCTGCAAGTCACGACCCTCCGACGATGCAGTCTGGAATCTCCGCCTCGCAGGAGCTGGTCTCCCAGTTCAGCGAGCTGCTCGGCTCGGACCGACACTTTGGACTGCTGGTCACCATCGCGTCAGAGCAGCTGCAGCCGTTGCAGCTGCTTACGCCTTCATCGCCCGGCGGTTCGTTCGCATCCAACGTCGAGTCGCTGCTGTCGCCGCGTATCAAGCCCAACGAGGCCCTCTACATCATTCTGCGCCGCCATGCCTCCGCGCCCGCCCTGGTGGCCGTGACCTACGTGCCCGACACGGCGCCCGTGCGCCAGAAGATGCTGTTCGCCGCGACCCGCCTGACCCTCGTGCGCGAGCTCGGCAGCGAGCACTTCCGCGAGACCTTCTTCGCCACCACCCCCGAGGAGCTCAGCCCTGCCGGCTTTGCCAAGCACGACGCCCACAGCGCGCTCGAGGCCCCACTAACCGAGGAGGAGCGCAGCCTGGGCGAGGTGCGTCGTGCCGAGCAGGAGGCCGGCGCCGGCACCGCCTCCCGCGAGATTCACCTGAGCACCCACATGGCGACCCCCATTTCCGACGACGCGCTGCAGGCGTTGAAGGAGCTGGCCTCCGGGGATGGCAGGCCGCTGGTCATGCTGGTGAGTTGGTGTCAGCCCCTCGTTCGACGCTCAACTGGCATCGTTTGCTAACAATCGTGTCCCCCCTTCCAGAAAATCAACCCAGACACTGAGTCTACCGAGCTGGTGCCGGACCAGTCGTCCCCATCGTCTATTTCCGAGCTGGTCCAGACCATCTCGCCGACGGAGCCGCGCTTCACCTTCTACCGCTTCACGCACACGCACGCTGGCAGCGAGACGAGCCCCCTGCTGTTTTTCTACACGTGCCCAAGCAGTTTCAGCACCAAGGCCATCAAGTTCCGCATGATGTACCCGCTGATGAAGCGCGCCGTGCTCGCTATTGCCGAGAAAGAGGCTGGTTTACGGCCGGAAAAGAAGTTCGAGGTCGAGGACGCGAGCGAGATTTCCGAGCAGGGCGTCCTTGAGGAGCTGCACCCCAAAGTCGAAGCGAAGAAGGGCTTCAACCGGCCAAAGCGCCCCGGACGCTGATAATGCTTGGGTTGCTCTTTTGCGCTGGAGTCCCCTACAGGTGCGCAAAGTGTCCCTCTCGGTCTGAAGGGGCTCTTGCCTGCAGACGAGACGGATTTGTTTGACGCCCTTGAGCGCTCACGTCTTTTTCTTTTCCGTGCCGCAACACCGTGTAGGCCCTTCCGGCTAATGTGCGTGTTTACCGGAAATCAGATGAGAAAGAAGTCCTCGCTCAAATGGTAGCTTTCCCAGAACAGATCAGGCGAAGGGGATTGACGCAATTCAGAGCTCATGTTCAAACTTCTTCCCCCTAACGTTACCCCCTGGACTGAAATCAGTACTTGTTTACTGGAAGATCACATGAGACGTTCCCACACAATCGGTCCCTTTGCTCCGAGGAAGATTTCCGCCGCCGTCTTCTGCAGCACCGCTAAATGTTCTCCGAGCCGATGCTGTCTGTGCATTCTGCACTGTCAGTATCATATATGCCCGCTGGGTTGCCTCCGTCGTGTGCTAGAGTGCGCCACTTCGGGGTTCTCGCTCGGTCGTCATGCATGCTTCGGCCCTTGTGACGCTCTCCTATTCTAAGCTCTCATACTCGCCCCTGACGTGGTTTCGTCGTCGACGTATGGCATCCCTTGGGCATTTGGCATCGGTCACGAATTTGCTTCGCCCCTGACGCAGTCTTGTCCTCATTATGTGTTGCTTTCCTGTCCGCGTCAACCTGGATGCATCAACTGTTTACGTTCCTTACTTCCCCTATAAAACCCAATACTCACGCCGCCGTCCCCCAACTCTTCGACTTCTTACTCTGCACCACCACGCTCACCACCACGCTCACCACCACGCTCACCACTGCGACTTCCCCCAATTGTCCCGCTTGTCCCTCAAGATTTTTTCTGCTCACCCCCAACTTCTGCCAACATGCCTCACGCTTCTCACACGGAGGTCATGTATGGCCTGCTTTACACAGACGCCCCCGACGGGCACCTCTTTGCTCACCCCCTCGGCGGTGGCGCGTCGTGTGCTACCTCGCTGGTCCTCCCCATTGCAAGCGACGGTGTCGGCACGCCTCGCGTCCGGAAATTCCTTAACCCCGCCGGCACCCTCCGACAGCCGGGAGTGAGCGAGGCGGAGTTCAACCAGGACGCCAGCGTGGCCCGGGAGCTCCACGACGCCGCCCACCACGCCGGGCGCACCCTCCTCATCCCACCCGTTCTGGCCGACTCGGTCACTCTCGCCGGCATCGCCGCCGGGGCCCGTCGAGGGCCGCGCGTGTCGTACTGGGGCCTCTGCAACGGAGGCACCCTGCTCCGCTTCATCGTCTCGTGTGCCAGCGCCCGCGTCGCCCCGCCGTGCGGCCTGCTCCTGCGCTTCCTGCAGCAGGCCCTGGAGACGCTAGAGTTCATGCACTCGGCTCTCGACGTCCCCGTCTTCCACCACGACCTGCACACCGAAAACCTGATGCTGCACTTCGCGCCCGGCCAGGTCTTTCCGGATCTGTACGTCATCGACTTCGGTCGGGCGACGCGATTGCCAGCGATGATCGTGAACAAGAGGGGGCGCAGGCGGTGTCCCTGCGGCGACCGCTTCTGCCAATGCCAGGCTTGGGACGTCCCGCACATCCAATGCTTGATCCGCGAGGATCTCTTGCCACTGCTGCTTCCCGAGGACTTCAGCGGCGAGGTCATGGACGAAAGGGACACCCCCGAGGCGTACCCCCTGCGCACGGCATTCGAGATGCTCGGCGACCTCCACGACGAGTTTTGCGACCGCGCAACCGCCTATAGCCGCGGGGAATCCGCCAGCTTCGAGGTTCCTTCCCTCCAGCCCGTCATCGACTACCTGCGGGTCGAGGCGGCACGGTCGCTCTTGGGCGTGCAGACGACGCCGGAGGGCAAGGCGTTCTGGCGGAAGGTGCTCGTCCCCACTTGTGCGGCCGCCGAAAGGCTGAACCGGACCGGGCCGCACCTTGCCCTGAGCAAGGAGGATCTCGACCGGGTGGCAGGCCAAGTGCCACTCCCTTGGATCGTAGCCGAGGTCGACGTTGACGCCGACGGGACTGTCGTGGGGGTACCGGGACCCGTGCCACTGGGGCCGGGAAACACGAAGGGGGATGCTTGTGTGGGCGAGAGCGGCAACGGCAGCTGACAGCTACGAGGCTGCAGCCTGCGGCGGCGGACGAGGCATCGACGCAACTCCTCAATTCGCCCATCGACACGATGCTTCTCCGTCAGCTGTTTGACAATACGACCGACCCAACCAATTTGACTCGCCACAGACACGTGGAAGACCTCCAGATTCCCGTGCCTCTCTCGACAAACGCCAACTCGCCGCTTACTCGGGCTTAAGGACGGGCATTTTCTTCGCGAGGGACATGCGCTCTCAGCGCTAGTGGACGCTCAAGGTCGTGGGTTCTGGAATACTCAGCAGTTTAGCATAGGTCTCCAAGGGCATTTGTTCGAGAAGCAAGAGTGGACATGACTGCGGGGGCTGGTTGGGCTACGTGTATGGTTGCGGGATATTTGTTTTGCTTGGAAAGGGGTGGATGTTTTGTTTTGAAAACAGCGGGCTGGAAGCCGGAGTTCGATTTGTGCATGGCAAGATCTCGGTTGAAACGACAAGCATCTGGATCGGAAAAAAGCAAGCGATTGCATCAGGATGTAGCTTACTGTGTCTGTTAGGTGGTATCATCTACTCGAAAGCAAAATTCGGTTTGTCCTCTTCTGTGTGAGCATTTCCAAGTTCTCGCGTTATATGGTGGGCTGCCAATGAGGTGGCGAGTAATTAACGGGCGGAATTGACGGCCGCAACTGCAAGAAATCGTCATGTCAAAGCGACGCCAACGACTTAGCTGTCGATGAGACTCTTTGCTGAACCGGACTGTCTCTGGGGAGTGTATGTCAATGGTGTACGCTCGGCGTTAGCGAATTGCGTTGCGCCTGGTGGAATTTGAAGTTGCGACGAGTTGATGTGTTACGTTAGGTCTGCCCTTGGGGTTGGCATTCGGGCCTGGCGTTCGGGTTCAGCGCAGCGGCACGGCACATCGGCATCTCCTGAACTCCTTCGTATGTGTGAATCTGGTTTGGTGCGGACGGTCAGCTAAGATCAGCTGGTCAATCGTACAAAACTTGAAGTTGGGCATGGAATGCAAGATTGGTGTTTTGTTCGTAATTCTCGTCTTTTTCCGTGGACCTGAACCACAGGCCTTAGACCCAAACGCGACAACGGGCACGGGGTTGGACATCTGGCAAAAGGTGAACAGCAACCCGCTGGCTCAGATTGACACTGACTGCAATAAGCTAGCACGGCTAGTAAGGTACGGATTACTCCTTAGACGCATCAATGGCAGGAGAGTTGCCCGTGGGACCGGTATCCCGGTCCAGGCACCAACATGGAAGGAATCATCCTCACCCCCCGCCACCACGTTAGCGTGCTCAACTTCTGAGTTCGTCCCATATCCTCTCGACGCTGTATGAAACCGACGCACGTACCTACCACATCACAACAGTCTATCGCAAGCATCTCCCATCCGATTTCACAGCAAACAGCCACCTCCCTTAGCGCCCCACGCTCGCATGCTGTTCGGCTAGCATGCGCAACGCCGCGACGCGCATCTCCGCCAACATGTACAGCCGCTCGGCCGTGACCTTGCCTTCCCTGCGCGCGCTGAGCAGCTGGGCGCTCTTAAGCAGGTTCTTGATTTCGCGCCCGTTGAGCGGCAGCTCGGCGAGCCGGTCAACATCCGTCGCGCCCACGTCGAACCGCTCCCGCCCGAAGTGCTCAAAGAAATTGTGCCACACCTGCCGACGCGCGGTCGCGTCCAGGTCGTAGTACGGCAGAAAGAGGTCGACGCGTGACTGGAAGGCCTGATCGATGGGTGAAAAGCGGTTGGTCGTTGGGAATAAGATGCCCTGGTAGTACTCGAGCTTGGTGAGAAAGACTGGCTCGTTGTTAGTGTCTCTGGGATGCACAAAGGAGTTCTCCGCGTTTTGAATGACTTGGGCTGACTTACTTGCAACAAGCTCGTTTCTGTTCACGCTGTCGGGAGACGCTCGCCCAGGAAAATGTCGGCTTCGTCGAGCAGCAGCATCGCATTCCACAGCTGACAAAGCTCGAGCGCGTGCGTGAGCGCGGTTTCGACCGTCGAGGGATTGACGCCCAGCATCCCGGCGCTCATGGGATACAGCGGCACGCGCGCCTTTTCGGTCACTGCAGAACTTCAGCTCAGCGAACGGTGGAGACGCACCACGTTTCCTACCTGCTTCCGCCGTATACGTCTTGCTAGGTCGAGGTCAAGGTCTGGGTACTTGTCCAGCGCCTCGAGGAGGAAGGCTCGCATGTGCGGGCGGTTGACGGTGAAAGAATGCGTGTTCCAGCGCTGGTTGCGACCGCAAAAGTGGCGCTGCACGATGGGAGACTCGCGAACCTCGGCTTCCAGGGCATCCCGCTCCTCTTCGTGGACAGCGAACTTGGGCCAGCGCGTCGGACACGAGCGGTATTCGCAGTCGCGGCGGTACAGCTTTTGCACCGGGGCAACAGCGTTGGCAATGCTCGAGGCGTCGTCTGGAGCGTCATCGTCAGTAGACCCGCTGTCTTTGGCTAGGTGGGTTTTCTGGATACCAGCAGCCCCCTCAGGCGTGTCCCCCGACGGCAGGTTGGCCACGGGCTCAGCAAGTGCATGCTCACCCGGCCCCCAGATGTGCCCTCGCCAATAGCCACAATGACCTCGGTGTCCGAGCCCGGCGGTGTTGCTGCAACGGCCGACATTGTGTCAATGATGATCTTGACGAGCGAAGTTGAGGGGTGCAATGTCCACACTGCTAACGCTTCGGAAGAGACACATTTGAGGAGTCTGGGATGGCGTTCAAAGCAGAAGGAGATCCACATATTGCTGACGTTATTGTGGGCTTCAAAGGCTGAGAATGAATGATTGATGCATGGCCCATGTTGCCAGCAAATAGACACCCGGCAAGTGGTGTTGCTGCCTGGTTCTACCTGGAGGTGTTGAGGGGCTTATTTATGCAAGTCTTCGTCAACCGTGATCGGCCCCCCCCCCTGGCGGTTGCACACGGCAAGACTCAAACGACGTACTTTGGTTTGCTATTTACCACCCAAACCGGGCGGGCGTTGTGAACTGCCGAGAATGGTGATCCTGCGAATCAATCCATGGAAACGAGCAGTGGGCATTGTCTCCTGAAACCGCTGCACGCCTGGCCCACCTCACTTCCTCCTGTCTACATTCAGAATTGCTCACTTTGTGATTGCGGGAATCACCATTTCAGCTCAAGCTAGATAGAGTCTTCCACTCAAAAGACAGGAGCGACAAATGGTCGTGACAAGGGATAATAAGCCGAGGGGCAAAAGATCTCTCCCGCCGGGAATTGAACCCGGGTCTCGAGCGGATGTCGGCTTAGGATGACAAGCTCACATACTGACCACTATACTACGGAAGATTTGCAGGTGTGGACACCTGCCGTAGTGCTTGGCTGGTGGAGGATCGTTTGTTTGATACTCTATATACGTAGTAAAAAAGCTTGTCTCACCACACCTATGGTTCCTGACTTGACATCGACCCCCCTCTCGCATAGCACCACACCTATGGTTCCTGACTTGACATCGACCCCCCTCTCGCATAGCTGCACTTATCGAGACTTCACAGCATCAAGTTGAGTAAGCGAGAATGTGTTTACTTATAGATCTTAGATTATCTGGGGATATGACCAATGACTGCTGCCTACAATGGATGTGGGCGTTGTTGGACCGGTGTCTGGCTTCGAACTGAGCTGACCCGGCCAGCTGCAGTGCCTCCGCACATGAATGGAATAGAGGTATCAAGCAACCAGCTCATATTGAATGAAGCATCTGACCAGGCACTCGGTTCGGCATCTATAGGTGATGTGAATGGCGATTCAAGAGAGAACGAGACGGCAGGCGTCAGGAGATAGGTACCCATCCGTGGATGTGTCACGCTCATGACACGGTAACTTGCAGGGTGAGCTCTGCGCTTCGCCACCGTATCCCGTGGTGTAGATCAAGAGTAGAGGCAGAAGCCTCTGTTCAAATGGATAGAAGGGAGAACACGAGGCTAAACATGATTTCGGAGGCTCTCAGCGCGCATGCGCACCGGCCCCCGTTCTCTGCCCGAAGCGTTTCCTCACCACACCTAGGTACTCATACTAGTGGCGGCTTCATTCCAGGTTGGACTACATTACTACCTACCCAAAGAGTCTGTGTGCTTGATTCAAATTCACAGCCCGCCGAACCAAGGTTGGTAACCGAATATGCTGTGTGGCATACCGGCCATATCAACGAGGAAGTTCCTAGGCAGAATGGTTCCAAGTGTAAAGATGCTTGGTGGCCTTGTCTAGCTGAAGCGGGATACTGTGCGTACTTGGGATTAATTCCAATTATGAGCGGTGCTGGTTGCTCAGCCAGGGTGTACTACAGAGAACAATAGTTACCTATGCTTTGTCATCGCCTAATTGCAGTGCTGGTCCTGGGCCGGGGGTGGTGTACGAGCACGCACCACCGTGCATCGCCTCGCTAAGACTCGAGGGGGCCGCTTCCTGCCCGGCGTCATCCCATGTCGCGATAATTGTGGCTCCCTTGCATCGCTTGCATCAATTGCACCGTTGGTTGAACGGCAGCGGCAGGAGCGAGTATACAAGTGGCCAAGGGGGTCAACGCTATTACTCAAATGTCCAAGTGACTGCACCAGATCGTCGGTGCAACGGTGAGTTGGAACACAAGTTTCGAGCAGAGGGATGAGGCCTGGAACTAGAAACCCGCCATCACCTAAGGTAAATTACGCAGTAGGTAGTCGACTCGTTATGTTAAACAGTCATGGCAGGGGAGTGTGGGTACCTAGAGGGAGCCAGTGGCTACACGCTGGCCTCCTTGTGGATAGGCTTGTCACCTTCTATGTCTAGACACTAAAGAAATAGAACGCGCGCAATCGCAACAGAGCATGGCGTATAGCTCCTTAACACCAGAAATGTTTAGCAGATGGACGTGACCCAGGAACTTAGCCTAAGCACGCAGAGCACCTGCATTGCCCCTGAATCTTGAGCATAACAACCGCCCTCGATCGGATGGTGACGGGCTACCGTTACAACCATGTGGTATCTCTCGGACTCCAGCGACATAAGCACCGGTGCAGACTGTTAACATTCTATTTCTTGCAGTTTGGTAACTTTTGTCTCAGTCGTGCCGACCTGTTACCCATACTACACAACTCACTAGCACCCCCGCTCAGCTCGTCGCCATCAGAGCGATGTGCTTGAGCTCGCTGGAAAACCACAACGTCAGTGCCATTCAACCAACCGGGAGCACCGCCAGCTAGCTGGATACTCACTTCTGCACCTGCTCGCCAACTTTCAGCGGGGCGTACGCAACCTCGTCGCCCTCGTCGCGGCCCAAGTTGAACTGCTCTGCGCGCACGGCGCGGGCCTTGTCGGCGAGCTCGGGGATGGGGGCCAGGTCGTAGTCGGATGACAGATGCCAGAAGAAGGTGGACGAGATGCGAATCAGCGGACGGTCGGGCAGGCGGGCGCGGCGGTCCTCGATGACACGCACAGTGCTGTCGTTGACGACGACCTCGTGGTAGCCGGCCTTGACCAGCCCGCCAGTCAGGTGCTCGAGCTGCTTGCCGGCCTGCACGAGCAGGTAGTTGCCGCCGGGCGGGATCTTGACGGGGATGCGGCGGCCCGTGTTGCGCGCCCAGATGTGCAGGCCCGGGTAGCGCGAGCGGCCGTGGATGGTCAGGAAGTTGAGGTCGGTGTGGAAGCCAGCGAGGATGGTGTCCTTGGCGCCGTACTTTTGGAGGTCCGAGGCAGTGGGCGCGAGGAGATGGGGGCTGCGGCAAGGTGAGGATCCAGTCAATAATGGAGAAGGGGCGAGCAGTGGCATGCATACCCGTATCTGCCGGCCTCTTTGAACGTGTCTGCCGGGAGTCCCAGCCCAACGGCGGTCATCTGGGTAAGCCCCTCAACGCTGCACCTTCCGTCAGCATGCCCTCGCTTTAGTGCTCTGCGAATACAGACTTACGCATTCTTCATGGACGATCCCCACTGGTTCATGACCGGGGCCCAACGGTCCTTGATGTGCGGTGCATCGGGGGTGATGTTGGCCGCGTTCAGCCCGGGAAACTGAGTCTCATAGGGCGGTTGCTCCACCATACGCCAGAAGAAGCGGCACTTGGGATCGGGCGCGTGGGCCGAGATGTCGAGCGGGCGCTCGGAGGGGGCCAGGCGCTCGATGACGCGCAGACACGGCTCGTCGACGGCGCACTTGGGCTTCTCGGTGTTTTCGAGCGTCACGCCGATCTGGTAGGCCAGCTCGGGCCGCTCGTCGCGGCGCAGATCGGCCTCGGGCTGTGCGAAGTAGTCCTCAAGCAGGTCCAGGAAGGTGTCGTTGTCGTGTTCCGCCACGCGCGAGTCATGCAGGACCAGCGCGCCGTATGTGATGAGGGCGCGCGCGGCCCGGGCGCACTCTTCCTGTACGGCGGGCGAGTCGCGCGGCTGGTGGAGGAAGACGTCGAGGTCGATGACGGGGAGGTCCATGGAGACGTCCTGAGGCTCACTGGTGGACATGGTTGGGGTAGTCGAGAGTGAGGTTGCGTGCCGATGTGCCGATGGTTTCAAGCGGAGCTGGTCCGAGCAGCGCAGAGTCGGGGGTTCTTCTATGTATGGCCGTTCAGTATTTTTCAAGCCTCAAGATTCATGTGTATCGCAGTCAGGTCACGATTGGGAAGAAGACCCGATTTTCACTTCACTTGGCGATGGAGACTACAGTCGCCGTCAAATGCTCAATGAGGAAGGTCTCCCGCGGGTGCCACTTGAGGTTCGCCGTTCGCCGAAGCCCGGCGGTTGGAGCCTAGACCGTATCAACCCCACCTGACCGAGGACAGCCGAGGACAACCGCGAGTGTCGATTTTGTACAGAGTATGGTATGGCCTTGTCTTCGATGTCTTGCTCATAGCTGAGTCCCATTTAACCCCACATGAAAATCTGGCAGTAGGCGCAAGGCAACGTTGAGGGCACAACAAGCAAGATCACCCAAAAAGTTCTCTCCCGCCGGGAATTGAACCCGGGTCTCGAGCGGATGTCAGCTTAGGATGACAAGCTCACATACTGACCACTATACTACGGAAGACTTGCAGGTGTGAGCACCTGCCGTAGCTGCTGGCTGTGGCAGGGGTCCGCCTGCAGACCTTTATCAAGGGGTGTTTTTCCCATTGCTCATCCATCCTCATCCAGATCACTAAACTGCCTGCATTTCACAGCCGCACCCATGCCCATGCCCTTTGCAGTACTCGACTGTGACGGTCACCTCCGTTCTCTGCAAGATCTGTCCGCAGGAATCCCGCCGTAAAGTGTTGGAGCTGGTCCCAGTTAGCGTCCGGTCGAGAGGGCTGGAGGCCACCGGGGGGTCAGCATCGTTGGCCGTCTTAGACCTTGACTGCGTGTCGTTTTTGTCGGTTGATGCGTGGTATTTTTTGCTGAGTGTCTGTAAGTCGCGGAAAAGTGTTCGCAGCACTGGGATGGATGCCGCCATGATGGTGACAGCGGACTCGGCTGCGCCCCTGCGGCTTGTCAGCGATTGTCCCAGCTGCTCGTCTTTGGATGATGCCCGAGTGAACAGAAACAAAAGATCAAAATTGGAATTGATTGACGCCTGCGCTTGAATTCTCGGATTTGAGCAGGGAGTCCGCTTACCAGGTGATCAACGGTGCCGGAACATCTGTTTTCAGTCAGCAGCGATCTGAGTCATGACAGCAAGAGCTACGTACAAGTAAAGTCCGGAGACGCGAGGGTGGGAATCACTGCCGTCTTCACAATTGCGGTGGCGCCGGCGCTGGTGCGGGTCAGCGCTCACGTTCGTTTGGCGAGAGGCTTCTGCCTGTTGGACTCACAGGACGCCCATGCTCATCGCCAGAGCAACGCCCACCTTCTCCTTGCGCTTCATTTGCAGCTTCCAGATGACCTTCCACGGCAGCAGCGCCAGGAAAAAGTCCATTGCGGCGGAGTAACCTGAACGGATTTTGGCTTTAGCAAATGGGCTACACCTCGCGGAACGAACTTGAACTCACCAGCCGCAAACATGCCATAGGACGGATACACCTGTGACTCCCAACATGTCCCAGAAATGAACGGGTTCCACGTCTTGGACGTCGGTGTACACCTGGTCCACAGGAAAATGGCATTGAGTGCCATGAAAATGTTGATGGTGGCGATGATCACCCAGAGCATGATCCTCATGCGCCCGGAAAACAGGCGCAGGAGCGTTAAACAAAAGGACGTTTTGCTCCACATGGCGGCCAGAATGGAGAAGGTGCCGGTGAAGTTGCCGACAATGCTCAAGAACGCCATGTTCTCAACCGGCACCTGGCTGACATGCTTGCCGAGCCCCTTGGGCACGCTTGCTGTCACGAGTATGACGGACACCAGAAGCGTCAACTGTACAACATGTAAGCACTCAGTTGGACACCCTTTGGGTTTCACGGGCGCACTCACCCATGACACGACCAGGACATAGTCATCCCACCACAGCTGCCGCGTCGCTCGCAGCTTGCAGGCGAGCCGGACGGCGAGGAAGAGGCCAGACAGACCGGCCAGCATCCAGTTTGTCACCAGGATATTTGGGCCGCGGTCGTCCTCATCCATTGCTGCGATGCAAATCGGAAAGGACTGGAAGGGTTTTTGGAGACATCAAGGTGGGATCCTTGTCGGCGACGCTCAGCGCCATCTTAAGGTTGGTCCTGGGCTGGGATCCAAGCCACCGATGGGTGTCCGACTTGCTCTGGCAAAAGGATGCAGCCATTTCAACGGAACGAACGCACGGCCATCTCTTCCGTGCTGATGAACATGGAGGCAGCACAAACGCGCTTGAAGCGCGGCCGAAGGATGGGCATGGGTGGGCTGTCGTGTGTCCCGTTTGGGGGTTGTGGCTGCGGGCTGCAGTCCCCGCACAGAACTTATTGTTTCCCACGACCTGGTAGCATGCAGCGGGCTGACGATCCGTGCGATGGAATAATAACGTTAGTTCGGCCGCGGGTCCAGGGTCTCAGACCGCCCTGCAGCACTAATGCACACCACCACCGCCAGTTCCGCGGTTTTTGCTTTGGGACCTGGAAGGCAACTGACCGGTCACCGTGCTTGACGGCCCGAGATGACAGGGTTGAAGAATCTGCAATTGGGCGGGAGCAAGGGGTGCTGAGATGACTCGTATCTTAACCCTTCAAACAGATGAAACAAAATGAATGTCGGCTGCGGCTGCCCTGAAGCCGATCAACTGCTCATCCATTGCAGCCATAAGTAGCCCCAGCTATTCAAGGGGACGTATACTTGTACCCGTACTGTTCCTTCGCTTCTTGCACCCACCGGTCCCCCTCCTCCACCGTCTTTTTCAAGTCCTCCTCACCTCCTTCAGCGAGGGCCTTCTCCAAGGCCGCATTCGCGAACCGGAACGGGCCAAGGGCAGCCACCCCGCGCTGCACGGCCGGCCGCGCCCACACGCGGTCGAACCACGCTTGGACGTGGGGGAACCGCGCGCGCAGGTCGATGCCGCCGAAGCGGGTGGCATTCGCCATCGGCACTATGTATATGTCTGCGATGCTGTACTTGCCACGGCCGGGACCGGCGATGTAGTCGCGGTCGGCAAGGCGGGCGTCGAGCACGCCGTACAGGCGCTCCGTCTCGCCGACGTAGCGCTGGATCGCGTACGGGTCCCTCTCCTTGCTGAAGCGGAGGAAGAAGTTGGCTTGGCTCTGCCTGCGATGAAGCTGTAAGCTCCAGATTATCTTACACAGTCGACTGGGTCTCCCAAGGGGCAGGTGACAGGTGTCTCTACACGGGCAAGATGCGACGTAAGGGAAGACAGAAGCTTACATTGTCGTGATTCCGCCATGTTGCCAGGCAAGCCACTGCTCGCCAACCGAATAGTCGTCCGAGCCGATGGCGAAGCTAACCTTTTGCTCCGGGTCGTATTGCCGGGCAAGGTAATTCAGGATGGCCATGGTTTCGAAGACCACGAAGCCGCCGCGGTTGTGGTCGACGATGACAGGGGCTTTCCCGTTGGGGTTGAGCGCAACGAACCACGGCTGCTTTTGCGTGTTCTTGACAAAGATATCGACAATCCGGACCGTGTATTCCGTACCGTACGCTTCTTTAAGCTCTTCCAGCAGCACGGTGACCTTGTGGCCGTTCGGGGTTGCTGCAGGGGAGTCAGTGGACTGACTGGTAGAGACCCGGTGCTTGGATCTGCTCACGGGCGGTCAAGAGTTCGATGCCAGAGCTGGCAATGAGACCCGTCGGTTCGGCCATGGTATGTGGTGGGCAGCGTTGTTGCGGTTGGCCACGTCCGATTGAATAGGTACGATTCCGGTCTTCAGATGGGTGTTAACTTGCCGTCGAGCAGACTGCGGAAATCCGACTGTTAAACAAACCCTTGTCCTCAACTCTGTTGAACCTCCGCTGAGCCTGAAAATTCAAGACACATGGCGATGGAGTTCCAACCGACATATATCGTTCCAGTGCTTTAGTCTACCCATTGATGCGTCGGAGATGTATGTGCTCGCATTCATAAGCAGGACCATACTGACTAATACCGGCCAGCCGGTTGGGCCGATTGATGCGGCGACGGAGCGGGACGGGGAGCCACTGAACAGCGACCTCCTGTACTGGGGATGGTCGGAGGAGTATCAACCTTAGGTATCATTGCGGCCCAGTTCAACACCAAGGGTTGCACGATACTGACAAGGTGACACCTGGTGCGTCAGAGCTTAATCCGATGTCCGAATCAGTGGCATCGAATAATGAAATCATGTGTACTACTAATTCCGTGCTGCACTTGTACAGTACTCGCCGGGATCACATACTGATAGCGGCGACACCAGCAAGGACCGGCATCGAACTTGGAATGTTGAAGCTGGCTGGTCAGGGGTCACCAAGGGTAGTATCCGTAATTCCCCGCCCTATACTTGCTCGGTTAAGCATCCGGTGCAATTTGGGAATGCCTGCGCCGGCCCTGCAGCGCGTCCGCATCGTGGTGGTAATTGCGCAAAACCGGTTTCTGGAACCAGGAACCGACCATGCAAAAACCAAGGCGTGGCTTTGGCGAAATGTTGAAAATGATGCGCTGCCCGCCATCGCGCAAACTTGGTGGTGAAGACGGCTCGCGTCGTCGGACCATGGAAGCGGGAACGTACAAGTCGAGAGAGTGCGCGATCAGTTCAATTCGGACTTGAGATGCGAACCGTCGCGCTTGCGCTTCTTGCTGCGTGCGCGTGGCTGGGCCGAGCAGCTGGAGCTGGCGCGGTGCCTGACCATGCGGGGCCGTCTGCAGGGGAAGGTGCGAAGGCGGCAGGCAGGCCCAGCACCAGCTTGCCGCCGAGCTGTGTCTCGGTCCTGCACGTCACAGAAACTTCAGCGCGGAGGTATGAGCTCTCCATCATCTCCCCGCCACCAACGAGCACGAATCACGAATATTGACCGTTTATCAGAACCCTCACGACAACCCTAACCGTCACCCACTCTCCTGCGAATCACACAGGGCACTACAGCAACAGTACAGGCCAAGGAGCACATGCGCATCGGTCCTCTACTTTCAGCACATCGTCCCATCGCTCGACGGCAGCTTCGAGCGATCCTATCGTGTGCCCTCCCGCCTCCGCCTCCTCGCCATGCCCCTGCTACCGTGTGTCCCGCTCGACCGCGACGGTGACGGTTGACAAGACCACCATCACGCATACCACGGCCGTCCAATCGAAACACCACTCACTGCCGCCATACCCTACCAACCACACCCGGCTGGTTGGCAGCACGTCGAGCACGTCGAGCACGTCTAGTCGCGCGAGGCTGACTTCAACCGCGAAACTTTCCAGTTCTGATCACCGTGCTCACTCGTCTTCGGCTCAGAAACTTTCCAGTTCAGCCCATTCCAGCCTCTCGGCTCCGACAGCAAAACTGTCCAGTTCTGCTCATCAGGACCACCCGGCTTCCACTGCAAGACCTTCCGTTCCAGCTCACCGCAGCAATTCAGTCTCTACCGTGAAACGTTCCAGTTCAGCTCAACGCGGCCACTCAACGTCGACTGCGAAAGTCTCCAGCTCTCTCCACCGCGGCCACTCGACGGTGTCGACGTTTTCTCACCCGCCGTGGAGCTCTCATGCATCGCATATCTCGACCACGAGCTCGGTGATGTATGTGGTCAACACCACGACGACCCTGATCACCATCACCACGTCCTCAAAAGCCAGCGCGACAAGGATCACGTCTCACAGCGGTTGGAACTCAACCACTCGCTATCCCAGTCCTCTGTCCGCGGTCACCAAGACGGGCTCGACAGCCCGCCCGCCGTTTTCATTCAACTCCACCAGCCACAGGCACTTCCCGACAGCCACCACTTCCCGCCCATTCCACTTCTCAACCGGCACAACCTCCCACCACCGCCTAAACAGCACCTCCCGCCCGCTCTGGCACAACTCATCCGTCCCGACCTCGTCACCACGCATCACCAGCATCCCCTTGCGCACGTGGACCATCCCACCCTGGTTCAACCACAACCACACGGGCTTCACGCGCGGCAGCACCGGCCACCACTGGCACCACAACACGAGCTACCCGGCCCTCCCCACCGGCCGCTGGCACAACACCACCACCCGCTCCACCGCAACTACCACCACCTCCTCAGCGAGCGCGACCCCGACGCTTGACAACGGCTGCGCCACGGTCTCCGCGTCCCCCTTCACGCTGCAAGTCCGCCAGCCCGGCGGCCTGTTCGACAGCTGGTTCCTGCGCGTCAGCGGCATCGGCCTGCTCTTCACGCGCCTGTCGGGCCAAGCGAGCGCGTTCGGCATCGGCGCTCGCGGGGAGCTGTGCGCGCTGGGGCTGCGCGACGCGGACGGCGTACCGTACCTCGCTGTTGTGGGTGGTGCGGGCAATAGTAGTAGTAGCATACCTGTTTTCAGTGCTGGTGTTGGTGTTGGTGCTGGTGCTGGTGTTGGTGGGGGAGAGGGCGGGGGCAGTGTGTGGTTGATGGGGAGGGAGACGCTGGAGGCGCTGGGGGAGGATTATTCGCCCCTACGGTGTGAGCGGAGTGCTGGAGGGTTGGCGTGTCACGGTGAGGAGGGGAGTGCGGCGGGGGAGGCGAGGTACTGGCTGGGGTGTGGGATGCAGTTGGATTTGGGGAGCCGGCAGGACGGGGAAGGGCCTGGGAGGGGACTGAACTGTACCGCGGTTGGGCTTGGGGTAGTGCAGACGAGTTGACACGGCTCCTTTGTTGTGTAAAGAGGCAGTGTCGGTAGTTGGTAATGCCATTGTAAGCCTGCTTGTAGTATGGATGCTCTCAGTAGTGATGGATGAACTGCAGAACATGTTTGATACCCACCCAAGCCTCCTCCGCCGTGGGCCGGATCTGGCCTTCCGGCAGCTTGAACCCGCCTCGCCCCCGCAAGCCAGGGCGCAGCTCAACCGTGTACGCGTACTCAGCGCCGAGCGTCTCGTACGCGTAGTCCACGCTGTCGCCTGTGGTCGCGTACAGTAGCTCGCACGCGGAGCCCGCCTTGTACTCGGTGCCGTGGACGTTGCTCATGGACTGCGCGAGCTCGCCGGCTAGCCACTTCGCGGCGGAGAAGCGCGGCAGTTTCTTGTCGCACGAGTAGCCGTATGCTGTATCTTTCTGTTAGCGCCTGTAATTGAGACAAAGAGGGAGAGGGAGGGGTAGACGGACGGTACATCACGAGCTGGCCGAACGCGTGCCAGTCCACAAACAGGCGGATGCCCTGCTGCTGCCGGATCACCTGCAGCTCCATGGCCAGGGCGCGCGTCTCAGGAGCGTCGAGCGCTCGGTAGCCGCGGTAGGTGCCGTGGCAGGGCCGCGCCGAGGCGCCGCCGGGGCCGTCCCAGTGCACGTCCCAGTTGCGGTTGAGGTCGCGGCCGGTGCAGCGCGTATCGTGCTGACGCTGCCGGTTCTTGCGCCACATGCGGTTGCGCGTCTGGCTGTAGACGAAGCCTGGGTTGCGAACATGTCACGTCAGCTGGGGAGGGAGACAGGCGAGTGGGAGAGATGGGTGGACGTGCCGTCGGGGTTGACTACCGGAAAGATGTAAAAATCGAAGCTGTCGAGCGCGTACTTGACATCTTTGCTGATGCCGTAGGAGACCAGGAGCTGGCACGCGATGTACTCGGTCACCATGGTGGTGATCCACTCCCGCGCGTGGGCCGTTCCGAAGAAGACGACGGCGGGCTTTTGCCGCGGACCGGACTTCCCAAAGAGGTGGATGCCCCAGATGTCCCTTTTTTCAAACGACTTGCCCACGGTAAAGAGCCTCGCATGGTCGGGATATGCCTCGGACAAGCGGTGGATGTAGTGGACATGGGATGCGTAGTCGTGGTATCCGTCGAACTAGGACAGCGTTTCAAGGGCTGGACGAGTCAGCGAGCGACGGGAATAAAGTGAACGGAAGGGGGTGCCCGCCCGTACGCTCGTCGGTGGAGATGTCGCTTGAGACTTGGGTGGCGATTAGAGAAGACGTAAGGGTGGTCAAGAGGTGGCCCAGAGCACGGAGCAGTGACACAGGGAACTTCATGATGAGCTGCGTGCAGAGATCAGGTTGGTCAAGGCGATGCCAGATTGAGTTCGCGAAGGACGATGGGCCATGCCTTCCACGACTGGATGCGCATGGGGTGTTGCATTGAGAGTGCACGCCAGGTTGGACCTTCTTGCATTGTGACTTCAAAGACCAAGATACGTGACCTCACAAACAGTGCAGCATCCGGTCCCACCCATACGCGCTGCAGCCGCTGTCGAGCCTCGGAGCATTGACCCCATCAGAAATAAAACTGCTGTTGCGGCGGCTGGCCCGGTGGCGGCTGAGCAAGAAAGTCAAAATTCATTGAGTCCATCCCAGTGTTGAATGGGTCGGGTGACTCTGTCCTCCCGGGTCAGAAATATATGCTACGGATGGTAGTATGATGGCAGCTTACCCCAGAAGATGGAATCGTACAGATCCATGGGGGACATGTAACTAGCGGGGTCAAAGCCAGCCATGTCAGGAAGCGGCTGAGCAGCAGGCCCCGGTGGTACCTGGGAGAAGGGGATGCTGCCCAAAATTAACATGCCTTCTGTGAATCAACGAGTTGGGATATTCCTACCCTGATGCATAATCGGCCACAGGCCCGCTGCTCTGCTGCTGCAGCTGGGCCATGGCCAGTGCGGCGTCCTGGTGCGGATCCAGGGTGGTCGGCACTGCCCGGGCGTCTTGGCCGGACAACAAGCCATTGGGGAGAAACCCGGCCGTCTGCAGATGATGCAGTGGGGTGCGCGTGCCCGAGGCAGGGCCGGATATGCTGCCCTCCCGCTTGACAGACGGCCCGACGACCGAGCCGTGGTCGTAAATGTTCTTCAGCGCCTCCAGCGCCCGCGACAACGGACCCGAGAGCTCAATGTCAAGGTCGGTCCGGCGAATGTGCGGCTGGGGGGACGTCTGCTCCTTTGCGGCGGTCGCCGACAAAGCCGAGATGAGGTCGCCTTGCAGCTGGCGGACCTCGGGATCCGCCTTTGTCTCGCCTAGTATGCCGAGGAGGACGGCGGACGACAGGCCGTGATAGGTAAACGCCCATGACCGTGTCGGGATGACGGAGAGCTGGTGCATCGCGAGGAACATGCGGACGGTCTCGGTCAGATTCAGCTTGCAGCGGTCTGCGAGCAATTTCTTCTGCGCCGCGTCCAGCTGAATGCTGTCTCGGCGCATCAACGCGGGCCGGCAGCAGACGGAAATAATGAACGACGTGTGCAGCCGAATCGCAAAGTGCTGCAGCCGGTCCAACGCGGATTTGCACGTCTCCTTGCTTCGCAGCTGGACCAGTAGTTTGTCGCGAATGTTCTCAATCGCGTCACAGTTCTGCAGGATCTGCGCAGAGGCGACGTTCGCGATGGCGTCGGGGTTGAGTCTCTGCGATATGATCTGGCAGAGGTGGTACATAGCTTCGAGATATGCCCATCCCTCGGTGTTGGCGGTTGGCGACAGTGGGATGGGGCAGCAGGGGATGTTCGTCATTGGGGAGCTGCCAAGGGTCAGCGTGGTCTCAGCAAGGGCGGCGAGAACGGGGAGGGCTACCGGTCGAAAGACAGCGAGGTTAGCGTGTCGTGCCAGAGGCAGGTCCACCTACAAGGGTCAGCATCTGTATGGGCGTCATTCAATCAGAGTATGGATATTACCATAGCTTCCTCCGCGCCATTTCTTTCTTGGCCGCGTCCGGCGTCCGGCGGCCGTCGAGCGGTTGGGCCCGGTGGAGGCCGAGCGACTCAGCCAGTCGACAGGTGAGGCCGAGCAATGCCCACGAGGCTTCGGCCTTCATGTCGTTGAGCAGCACAAAGCTGGTCATGAGCAGGGCTTGTATTGAATCCAGATTGGGCCTGGAAAGTCAGTCAATTCCGTCCAGAACCGCGCAGTATGTGGACACACCTCAGCAAAAAGTTCCCTAGCCGCAGGAAGTGGAACGAGATCTGGATGTATCGCTGCGAATCTCGCGTGCGGACGTGGTATGGCGAGTCATGGTATTGCGAGCCGACGGCGAGCACGGCAAAGAGGATAGCCAACCATGATGCAGAGACGGGTTTGGTCGTTTTGGTGGAGGCTCGGGCATTCTTGGCGCGGTCCTCGAGATAGACCATGAGCCGGGACTCGAGGTCGTCAATGTCGATAACGAAGCCCCAAAACGGTTGCGGGATCTCCTTGTATGTTCGAAACAGTCTGGCGAGCTGGTGAGCGGACGGGCGCCCCTGGGACAGGGGGGTGGCACGTACTTCATAACCTCCCGGTCTGACGGCAGCTCGGACGCAATGTCCGAGGTCAAGCGGTCGAGATGGCGCGACGACATCAACGGGAAGGGCGCCGAGTTGTCTAGTCCGAGGAGGGAGCGCATGTCGGAGCGGATGCCACTGGCCTCTTGCGGTTCGTTTGAACCCGTCTGCTCACGAAGCAGAGCCGGGATACTGTTCTGGCCCACATAGCGCGTGGTCTCGGAGCTATCGGGCTCTTTGGGGAAGTACTTGTGAGCTGCAGCAGCTTGAGCGAAGGGTGCGGATGGTGTTCACCCACCGTACGCGCTGATAGCCTCGCGGGCCTCGTTGCTCTGCTGGCTCCGGGTGTCCGGCTCATCGGGGGAGCGGGCGCGCTTCTTGCTGGGCGTGGGCTGCTCCGAGGCGCCCGAGATGCTCTTGCCGGCGGCGGATCGGTTGGGCTTGTAGGAGCACAGCTGGGGGTGCTCTCTCTTGACGCAGTTCTCGCAGGGCGCCTTGTTGTCGCACTTCACCTTGCGTTGGCGGCAGGGCCAGCACGCAGTACCTGGAGCGAACATGGCGTGAGCAACCCACTCGGGGCGCGACGACCGATGCCGACTGGCGACCTACCGTAGCGCACCTTGCGGTGCGAGTGGATGATGCGGTTGGCCTCCTCGGGGGTGAGGTCATCGACACTGGGACTCTCCTGCGTATCCGACATTGGCGGTCAAGGGGGCGCGGACGGGTAGGCCCGCTGTGGATGTCGTGGGTGGCCGGGGCTGGGAATCCGAGGGAGGGCCGAGAGGGGTCGCGGCAGTCGGGGAGCTGTCGAAGGCCGTTGGGTCGGGCCTGGAGCCAAGCGGGCTGCGATGCGGGGTCGAGGATGCTCGCAGGCGGGCCCACTTCGCGATTGACTCTCTAGAGAGTGGTGTCGGCTGTCTGGAGTTGCGAACAATGGCAGTGTGCTGTGTAGAAGGGCACGTCGGGTGTTGAATACCGATGCAAATCCGAAGCGTCAGTTTCTGGGGAAAAGAACGCCGAGTGGGCTCAGGCAGGGCGGGTCCAAGCTAAAGAAAGCTTTGGCGGGGTGGGACCCACCAGAAGATGGCTGCATGTCCCTGGTCCCTGAAAGGCGCTGACTGAGCACTGTTGCTTCCTCTGATGCACCCTGCCAGTTCTTCTGCAGCTCAAAGCACTCGACCGAATGGCTTGCATCCGTCGAGGAGAGATCAATCCTTAATGTTTGCCTGGGATAAAGGTCTTTACTATGATGTCATCCGTGTGAACCATCGGCTGAATGAGCCATCGGGGCTGACCTGGACCCTGCGGAAATATGCGATGGCAATTTGTGGGGGGAGCACCGCGCATGACAACCGGCTTGAAGCACTGACCTGACTGCGATTGGGATGCCAGTACTCCGTACCAACAACACCAACAACGACACCAGCTACCATTGCCCACGCCACAAGCGCCCATTGTTCAATATTATGCATCGGCCGCGGCTGCGATGGGATGACTGGCCCGTGCGCCCTGCAGCGAGGCCCACCACAATGGCGCGCAGCACTTTAGTTCCCGCTTCGTTGCAACTGCCCGACCCGCACGGCAGGGACAAGCCATGACAAACTACCTAAGGTACCTTATCTTGCCCAAACTTCCAATGGCTCGCTGATGAGACGAACTCGCAATTGCACATTTCAAATTTCCATAGCCTAGCTTGCGACCTTGGCTCCCGGACAACCTTCAGCAGCGCGCGGAAAGAGCCATGGGCGCCGTTGCGGGCGTGGCCTTGCAGGCCCCAGCGACGCCCAGCAAACCCGCAAACGCCGTCAACAGGGTGGTCGAGCAGCTGAACGACGACTACAATCTGGGCTTGGAACTGCCCGACCCGACCCGCTCGCCCTCGCACCATAAGCAGCAAGCCGCCCAGAACGGCCAGTTCGCCCAGTCTCTTCGCATCTTTCGAGGAATTCACTTTCTCTACTACCAGCGCGGCGAGAGCCTGGAGCTGGCCCTCGAGAGCTTCGCCGCCGAAGCCAGAGCTGCCAGTCTGCGCTGGGTGCCCAAGCCCCGCGCTGACCCCGGCACTCTCCCATCGGCAAGGCACCCGCCCAAGGCTCAGACGCCCGAGCAGCAAGGGAACTTGCAAATCATCCTGGACGACCTGCTCGGCCGCTTCAAAGCACAGTGCAGGCCCGCCCGACCAGCGCTGCAGCCTGCCCCTCCTCGCCTCGCGCATTTGCCCGCTCCCACCGAGGATAGTGATCTCAGCGGATCGCTTCCGGAATCCCCGGCCTCCTCCGGGTCAAAACGGTCCTTCGACGGCAGCCAAGAGCATGATGCCAAGCGGTGGAGAGGGGGCACCCCGCCCGCGCGCGCTCCTTCTCCCACCCCGTCGACCCTTAGCAATGCTCTCGAGAACGTGCCAACCCGGCGACGTCTCGGCCGCCCCCCGGAGCATCTGGCATCGGACCGGCGCAGCAACTCGTCCGAAACCTCTGGCGGCAGCACGGTCTCGAGTATCTTCAGCCGTCGCGATGGCCAGTCGTCGACCCAGACGACCTTGGATGAGGGCCCGCGGGAGCAGAAAGGCGCTGCGACCATCGTGGTGCCTCGGCCCCCGCCGCTGGACAAGGCTCTTGCCCATATGCAATCGCCGCTCAAGCCGTCGCATGCTAGCACGATTTACTCTGAATTTCCGAATGTCTCGCAGAATAATATCATGGGACAACCCGCCGGAATTTGGGAAGATGACTTCGACAGCCCGCCGGTTAACCCCGAGATCCAAGCGAGGCTGCAGAATATTTGGCGTAAGTGGTCCCGGCCGCCTCCGATGCGTCAGGCATGTTGTATCTCCGTCTGCTGATGCACTCGCAGCCAAATTCCCGCGCTGGCTCCATGAGGCACCACTTGCAGTTGCTTGGGAGGTTACCCGAATTTGCCTCCATTGCAAGGTCGACCTCGAGGACCCAGCTCTGCGTTACAATCCTGGATGGGCGACCTCTGACATGGGCGTCATCTGGAGAAGTCTCAGTCAGCTCGACGTGTTCATGGGCAAGTCTTTTCCGGAGCGGCCGTCGGCAGAAGCCTTCGCAGCGGCCCTGACCGGCAACTTTGAGAGCCGCGGGAACACAGTGGTTATGTCGGCCGCACTAGAGTTCAATTCTAGCAAGGCCGGCCCGCTCTTTCTACTGAGCATGAAGCCGTTAAAATTCGACGAGGGCTGCCGACTGACCCGGCGCTTCGGTCCCGACCGTTTCCTAGAGATTCTTATCCCGTCTCCAACTGCACTTGGCGCGCCCCCAATAATGAAGGACGGAGGCGCGGACCAGGTCATCCGATGGCTAGCCCAGCCACATTTTCTGGTTGGGCGTCAATGGCGAGCATTCTTTTCAAAGGATGCTGGGTATCGAAAGCCGGCCAAGGAGCTCCGCCTGGGACCTGATGCGAAGCCCTCGTTCAAGGAGAGGATGCACCTCTTCGCCGAGCGCGGCCACAACTTGCTCCCTGCCCCTATTCGCGCAAGGGATCAGTTGCCGGTCGGCATCTCATCGCTGCGTTCAGAGATTCGGGTAAGTGAGATGCTCGACTGGCTCCTCGAGCTAGAGAAGAACGAAGCACAACCCCACTTGAAGCTCTTCTCGCGCATCCAGCTGGGCCTCAGCAAAACATACCCAACCGTGGTCTTCGAACCCCACCAGCTCCGCCATCACGCCGAGGACATCCTCTCACCTACTAGCAAAGTCATGAATGACGGCGTCGGTCGGATGTCCTTGAGCGTGGCGAGAAAAATCCGGGACGTGCTCGGTTTGGCCGATCTCCCCTCTGCAATTCAAGGCCGGATAGGTTCGGCGAAGGGCATGTGGTTGATGGACGTTACCGACGCCGGCGAAGAGGATTGGATCGAAACGTATCCATCTCAGCGGAAATGGAACTGCGGGTATGCCGAATTCGAACACCGGACACTCGAGGTTCGCAGCGTCTCCTCCGAGCTGAAACCGGCCGGGCTCAATCTGCAATTCCTGCCAGTCTTGGAAGACCGAGCAAAGGATAGATCCCAGATGAGACGGGCCATTGCCGCGCGCCTGACGAATGACCTGAACAAGCAA
The DNA here is from genome assembly GCA_023628555.1 of Chaetomiaceae sp. R4402. Taxonomy (NCBI): domain Eukaryota; kingdom Fungi; phylum Ascomycota; class Sordariomycetes; order Sordariales; family Chaetomiaceae; species Chaetomiaceae sp. R4402. The sequence goes on along the minus strand of JAMAKO010000036.1, from coordinate 150,053 downwards.
TTTGAGAACCAAAAGTCGGCCGTGAAACACCCTTTGCGGTTCCGCCAGTGGGTCAACGAGAGTGCCAACAGCCGGTCCGACCGTGTCAGGCACGGCCAGGTGCCCTTTCTTGGTGGGCTTCCAGAAAACAAGGGCGAAATCCTCACCTTCCTGCTGAACAGCGGCTTTGACAGACGGCAAAAGTATGTCCAAGATCTCGCCTTTGAGCTGCAAAAGCAGCGTTGTGAGGTCCTCAAGACAAAACTGAACATCAGGGTCGGCCGGTCCGCCTACATCTTCATGGTGGTCGACTTCTGGGGCGTCCTCGAAGAGGACGAAGTACATGTCGGCTTCTCCTCCAAGTTCCACGACGACGCGGACGACGTGTCGTACACACTGCTCGCAGGCTTTGACGTGCTGGTCGCTCGCTCGCCCGCCCACTTTCCCAGCGACATCCAGAAAGTCAAAGCCGTTTTCAAGCCGGAGTTGCACGCGCTCAAGGATGTCATCGTCTTCCCTAGGAAAGGCAGCATCCCGCTCGCCGACAAGCTGTCTGGGGGCGACTACGACGGCGACATGGCGTGGGTGTGCTGGGATCCTGACATCGTCAACAACTTCGTCAACGCCGACATGCCTGAACAGCCAGATCTCGATGCATACCTGGGCAAGGACAAGACCACCTTTCAGGAATTGGTCCGCCGAGCCGGCCGTGGTCGGACGAGCACCGAAGCCCGTCGCGCCGCTCGGCACGAAGCCGTTTACAGCATGATCAGCAAGAGCTTCCTCTTCGCAATGCAGCCCAACTATCTGGGCATTTGCACCAATTACAAGGAGCGAATTTGCTACCACAACAACAGCGTCAGCAACCACGATGCCATCCTCCTCAGCACGCTTGTCGGCAAGCTCGTCGACCAGAGCAAGCAGGGCATCATTTTCAACGCGGCGAGCTGGGACAGGTTGCGGAGGGAGTGTTTCAGCGGCAGGATGTCTCTCAACGACCCCGCATACAAAGGCGACGTGTGGAACGGTACCAACGAGCCGCGCCACATCATCGACCACCTCAAATTCGCGGTTGCCAAGCCGACCATCGACCGCGAGCTCGAAGCCCTGCACAAAGTCATGAGCGCCAGCAAGAAGTCAAACACCATCGCCACGGATTCCGACGAGGAGACCGCTCACAACTGGGACCCGGACCTGGCGGTCTATTTCAATCACTTCGACAAGCAGGCCAAGGGGTCGCGGACGTGGCACGCTGTGCTCGACGCGCTGCAGAACGCCATCGGCGGGCTCGAGCGCGAGTGGAAAGTCTCCATGGCCAAGGGCAACAACAACAGCAGCAGCACCGGCAACAGCACCTCGTTCTCGTCATCCCCGCCGCAGACCTACCCCGAAAAAGTCCGGCAGCTGCACGCCAGGTGGTGCGCCATCGAGCCGCGCGCCGTCGGCCGCGCCGGCTCCAACCGGCTCGACGCTAAGTTCGCCGCGCTGCTGGAGCCGCCCTTCCTGCGCGATCACTCCGGGTCGGCGACGACGTACTGGGCGCTGCTGCGCGCGAGCACCGCGTTCAAGATGTGCTACAACACCAACAACAAGTTTGTGTGGCAGATGGCCGGGGTGCAGCTCGCGTACATCAAGGCGCAGATGTCTTCTGCAGGTGGGAGCGGTGGTAGGGTGGGTGGTATCGCGGAGGGCATGCCGATGGTGGTCACGCCGCTGATGTATGCCGGCTTGGCGCCCGACGGCCGCTTCGTGAAGCAGTACATGGCGCGGCTGGACGGGGACGGGTCGGAGTATCCGGACGTGGAGGACGGGGAGGGCGATGCGGGGGAGGTGGATGGGGTGGAGGGACGGGCTGATGACGTTGATTGAGGCATTGCGTTGCGAAGCGGGTGGCGGAGCGTGCTTTTTTTTATTTTAGTTTTTGTTTTAATTTCTTTTTTATCTCGGCGCATATTTTTTTTTTTTTTTTTGCCAGAGCTGGACAGGACATTTTACGGCTCAGTGGATTAAGGAGCCATGGTTAACTCGTCGATTTTGTTACGATACCGTTGGGGCAGCGTCTCGTCAGTTGAGCTTCTGCGGTATGGTGGGATATAAATTTGAGTTGCTGGCGTCCAATCTTGAACCGGACTGTGTCGCTGCGTTTGTCGCTGTAGTCGGAACGGTTAGGTAGGTCTTCACTTTCAGTGAATTGGTTGATTTCTTAATAAGAGCCACGAGGTCCGTTAGTTCAGCCTCAAACTCCACCGCTCATTTCGGGGGCCCAAACCTGCTGCATCCGGAGGAATAGAGTTGCGCATGGGGCTGTCTAGCGGCGGCGATCCGACTGCGGCGGATTCCGCGGAGATGTTTATTGCTTGATATCTGAGACGACGTCTACATACACTATTCGTGTCAGATCGCTTGGAGATCCTTGGGGGAATTGTCCGATGCTGTTGAGTGTTTGGTAGCTGACTCGGATGGACGGCTTCAGATTCGACGACTTGTAAGAGCATCAGGCCGTCTTACCCCCACACCCGTCGTTGAGACAGACTTGCGAGCTTAGGTTCGCGAGCTTCCTCGATTCAGAAACCGGGGTTGGTGTGAAGCTAAGCGCTCGGATGTCGATCCTCGCCACGTTGAGGACATGGGACCCCGGACATCTGTCGATGGTAATGAAAGCGAGCTGAACGCATGGCGGAGTCCCTCGTGGCCCATGTGCTACGTAAACCGGGCCATCGGCTGCGTCGGTCGTCCTCCTCAATTTGAGCTGCACCAGTTGCATCAGCGTCACTTGGGCGGCCCGGCAGCGGCGCAGCCATCTCGATGTCGACTTCGTGTCCATCTACGATGTAAGGGGTCAGAACCAGCCCAACTGTCGACAACAATGTCGCCCATTCCGGACCCCGTTGTCGCCGCACAGACAAAGCAGCCGGCGGCATATGCAGTCACAGTCATCCTTCCAGTGCTGTCCGCCATGGCCGTCTCACTGCGGCTGTATACGCGGACTTGCATCCTGGGGCTGACCGGAGCCGACGACTGGCTGATTGTCGTGGCATGGGTACGGCGCCCTGACCTCTCACGGCATGGTCCTGTTCAAAGCTAATGGTCGCTCAAAGTGTTTGTCTGTCGGGACGTCAGTTGAGATCGTTCTAGGTATGGACCCCTTGCTCACCGCTCACCAGCAGCACAACAACCGTGTTGACGCGCGGACCCTCCAGAAACCCACTGGGGGTTGGGTCTGCATCTCTTGGCCGTTCCTCCAGCTGCGTTACCAAAGCAGATGATTGTATGTGTGGCGAGTTCTTTCTCATTCACCGTGTTGTCTCCCGTTCGGCCAGTGCTGACGTGCGCAGGCGCTCTACGCTTCGGTGCTCAACTACAACATGGCCAACAACATCATGAAGATGTCCTTCCTCCTGCAATACCGCCGCATATTTGGCAGCAGCAGCCCTGTTGCCGACATTGTGTGCCACGGGCTGTTCTGCTTCGTGCTGCTCTGGGCCGTTGTGCAGGCTGTGCTACTTAGCCTCTGCTGCATCCCCCTTGCCGCCATTGTGCCCGGCGTAACTGGCAAGTGTCTCGACACGCTAACGGTGTGGTACGTCTCATCGGGCATGAACATCGCTACCGACTTCACTATCTTCGCGGTGCCGCTGCCTTGTCTCTTCGGCCTGACAATGGCCAAGGGACAAAAGGCTTTGGTTGTTTCTATATTCTCTCTGGGATTTTTGTGAGTGTCTTCTCAGTTCTACCTAAGAGAAGCTGTGTCTGACGGGCTGGTGTTCTAGTACCTGTATAATTTCGGTCATCCGCTTCATCTACATGCCACGCGTCACACGTACAACGGACCCAACTTGGGACAATGTTGAGCTGACGCTGTGGTCTGCCGCTGAGCTTAACTGCGGCATTATCTGCGCATCACTTCAAACGCTGAGGCCACTGCTGGCTCGCTGGATTCCGGCCCTGGCATACACTGGGTCGAGTGGCTGGCGGGTGCGGACAATTTCCGACGGATCAGCCACCGCTGAGATGAGCACAACATAGAAACCACTTAGACAGTTTGCCTCGTCAGTCAGCAGCTTGATCTGCTTCGTTGCTGTGCTGTATCCGAAGAATTCCGGCTTGGTGCGTCCAGGAAGACAGCCCCAAGCTGTCGTTGTAATCTGTGTCCATCAAAGCTGTTTTTGCACGCTTTTGATAACTCCGGCCGTGTGGTGTACATACCTCGGGCGGGGGTTTTTCTGTGACGGGTCAGAGGGCCAAAGTCCCGCACAGCTCAAACCTGGTATTCAATCACCGGGCATTCCGCCGTTCAGCAGCGCCAAACTTTAGTTCGAACGGTGCCGCAGAGCAAACCGACGAGCCCACCATTGCAGGCAGCCGCCGTTCAGCTTCCAGGTTCCGCTGAGCAACTCGAAGGCGAAAAAAGGGGCGAGCCAGGGTTCGAACCTGGGACCACTTGCAAACGCCAAAGAACACCCAAAGCAAGTATGCTAACCACTGCACCACACGCCCGACGAGCTAGAATGCTAACTAGGATGTTCAATAATGCGCCAAAACGTGGTACGCGTGCCCCGATTCTGGTTTTCGGTGACTCCGATGCCTTCGTCACAGTCAGTCCGGCTCCAATTCACAACTTGTGAGGCTCGAGACTACATAAAATCGACCATCAAGCGGGCCGGCTTACAGAATGGTTTCGAATTGCAAACAGTGGCCATGGAGCAGACGATGGGAATATCTCAATGTTGAACGGTAGTGCTAATCATCCCTGCTCGTCCCCCGGTGGCCGTCCACCGCCGCAAGCGCGAGGCTGTCCAACTAAGTTGAGTACCCCCTATGCCGGACATTTCACATTCCGGACACTTGGCAAATCTTAGCCCTCGAACCCACCGCAATATAGGAGGCATCTGAATCAGAGCTTTCTCACCCGCTCTCTTCAGCTACAGGGTCCTCAACACGGCCCACTTCTATCTGGGCCTAGTAGATCTGTGTCACGGTCAGAAGTACTGAGTACAGGATGGGTACCTGGAGAAGAAGGGCGTAGTGTTGGTGTAGAGAAGGAGGCGAATAGCAGACGATAGCATAACACAAGAGTAACATCAGGGACAGACCAAGCTATATTGTACTGAGTCCCTGAGAGGGATCCGTGTAACGGGCTGAGCCCGTTCGGGGCCTCGGCCGCCCTCGGCCATGGTCGGTTACCCTCAGAAGATGCATGAGGTATATAGATGGGGATTGGCAAGTTGACGTGCAGTCAGTCAACTTGTGTTGTGCCTTTTGGCGCAGCGGTCTGTTGTATCAATCCCCTGCATTTGCAGCCAATGGGCTGCCTGTACCGTTACAATAATAACGACTACCGATGAACGAGTTTAAGATCAGGGACGCGCGCTGAACCTACTAGTTTATCCAAAACAACCCTAATATCTTCTAGATAGCTAAGCCATTGACTGCGAACGTTAGGCGACTATAGTAAGTAGCTTTGCTCATTAGATTAGACAACTTAGTAGCGTTTAAATACGACTATACGGACCACCTACAACTGGATTATCTGCTAATAAACTAGGTGTTGGATTACTAAGTTTCCAAGGAGCTTGCAAGGATAACCTTATATAAGTTCTCTAAAGGCAGGAACGAGGGAGAATCGCGGGTCTTTTGGCCGGCTGAACAATTCGAAGCCGTGTGGACTCCAGGTATCAACTCCTCTTGCAAACCACAGAAATGCCGTTTCAAGGGAATCCGAAGCTGCCAGTCTAGTGGTTGAACCTACAACCATCTCGCCAACCTCCGAATGATCTAACAGTTCTCGGAATGAAGGGTGTTAGATGTCCCTAGACACTTGTCGAGTACTTTCTGAAACTAGTCCTTTCGAGGCCGGAAGGAAGGAGCGGCCCACCAACTTGCCCAAAAACCACCAGTGTGTCAACCATTTGACCATTCGTGACCGAGACGGGATAATCTGACAAAACTGGTGACACAACGGAGTGGGGAGGCCAATGTCCCAGGTTATCGCTGTGTTCCGCCGAGCTTCTTCGGGCTGAATCGGGTGCAACTCACCGAGAAATCCCCAGGACCTTCACCATGGCAATGTTGAGCTGTGTGTCGCTACCTTGAGTCAACTCTCCTAACCCAGATCGGCCAAGCATTCTGCAGTAATTCACGGGAATTTCGGAAAGATTTCACAATACTAATTCTATAACTTTCTATAACATTTATCAACTTTTCTCTAGGACCACCATCCCCCTTATAAAAACGGTAGCATACTTGCTTTGGGTTCTAATAACTTGCAAGTGGTCCCAGGTTCAAGCCCCGGCTCGGCTCGCCTTTTTGTCTTTTTTCCATTTCTAGTTCAGACACCCCCTTCACCCCTGAAAGGCTCCATTGCACATTTTCAGATACGATATACATTTTGACCCTCTGTCTCATGGCTTTCTACTATAGGTAACTGTGAAGGAAAGAGAAAGAACGGAAAGACAAAGGGCAGAAGCTAGAGAGGAGAACGGGACGGGAAAGGTGATCTTTTTTATTCCCACTCATTTCATTTTTCCTTCACGTCACCCGTTCGGTTGCAGACCTGAATTCAACGTCGTCATAATCTGGACCCGCCTTTCTGTGTATCCAGGTGTTGCCAGAGTGTAACCATGAAATATGAGGCGCCCAAGCGAGGGCGAGATCCCTCGAGCACTTGGGAGCTCAAATAACTATCACTCTCAATGACAACCGCTGCCGAATCCTTGAAATTAAGTGCTCGTTCTTTATTTCCAAGTCAAAAGCATTGGCACAGTGGTAACCGCTTAGGTAACAGGCGTACAAAATGGTTCGGTCAACTCGTTTACGTGCGCCCCCTGGGCCAAAGGTATTATTTGCCATCCTCAAGGAAACCCCAAGGAAAGTCACTACGCTAGTGACAGCAACCCTACCGTTTAGTCAAATTTACTCTCAGAAGTCTTACGACGGCTTTGTCCACCGCTGGGCACGGCTCAAGTGGTGGGTCCCTAGTATCCGACATGGACACACCTTGTGACGAAATCCTAACTGCGAGATGGTCAGCGCTGACAGCATCAATAAACCCCGATAAGAACAAGACATCAAGTCTCAATGCAAGTTTACACATATCCTTCAGCGGTTTCTCAAGATAAACCCCACGCACCTGTGAGGCAGATACCTAAGATATTCGAACTTGCTTGCTCAGGGGTAAAAGGGGGTGGGCTGCGGACATGAAATTGAAAAAAGACAAAAAGGCGGGCCGAGCCAGGGCTTGAACCTGGGACCACTTGCAAGCTATTAGAACCCAAAGCAAGTATGCTAAGAAGACTGAGCGGACGAGGGTATAGGGTACCGCAAGGTGGAGAGCTACCGTCCGTCCCGCTGGCGAAGCAGCTCGGCAACCTCGTGAAGCACCGCAGCCGTTGCATCTGTGATGCTAGGCACCGGCTCCTTCCAGGCCTTCCAGGCAACCCAGGTCTGATAGCCTGCCACGGCCAGGCTCAGAATGCCGACAATCACTGAGATGAGCAGCGCGGCCAGGACGACGGCAAACGCGTTGCTGTCGGACGTCTGCCACTTGACCCACCGCTCGAACTTATTCCTTGGTGGGCGCTCACGCACAAAGTCGTGCAGCGCCGCTAGCCGCTCACCCCGGTACTGATACTCAAGAATGTCGCTGTCGCCGAAGAGTCTGTAGTCATCAGACTGCGCGCAGTCTTCGTCGAAGCCGTCTCGTGTAATCAGCCGCTCGAAATTCCGGCTGGACTTGTGGTCGTCGAAGTGAAAGAGGATGAACTGGATGGAGTGCAGTGTTTCTACGAAGTCGTGGCAGTAGAGAGCCGCTGCAGCGTGTCCTCAAAGCAAAGAGAACAAAAAGAAAACAGATTGAGGTCGAAGAGATGGAAGATAGATAGAAAACAACGAAAAGAAAAGAGGAAATACGAGTCAAAGAATGTAAAGAACGGAAATTGAGAAACAGAGACAATTGGATGACCTGCGTTTGTAAGCAAGGCAGCATATCGGCTTCCTTATCAACGTTGGTCTCCTTCAGGCGATTCAGTTGCGCTTTGAGAAACGCAGTGTGGTGAAAGACGTGCACTGTGGCCCGTTTGGATGTGTGGATCCAACAACAGGTGACGGGCTAGATTTTCAGTGCCCCGGAAGGAGAGACGAGATCTTGCACTGAGCTTCCAAGCTCTCATAAGCCGTCGGCTCTCTATTATAGCGCTCATCGCGGCCGCGGATACTGCTATAGATCTAGGAAAGCATCTCGAGGTGAAGTCAACAAGGCGCTCACCCTACCGCCATCCGTCCGCTAGGCCAGTGCCCTCAAGCTCAGCATGGCCCGCACACAGACAAGAAACGCCACTTTCATCTGGCGAATCGAGCTTGCCATGCCCCCACCTTACTTTAAGTTGGTTCAGCGTAAGCATCGGATCTTGACGGAGGATCTCGGCAGCCAGTAGCACGTTTTTCGTGGGTGATGGCCTTCGCAGGAGTCAACTCATAGTCAACAGCTGTCTCCTCATTCTGGGGAGCATAGACATCGCTATGCGCAAACGGACCGGCATAGACCTTCGAAGGCCAACATAGCCAAGAGTAAAGGCCCTATGTATCCACCAAGGCAGACAGTGTTGCGCGTGGAAGATTAACGCGCTATGCCGGTCGATGGATAAGGTCACGCGCTGCACGTGAGGCGAGAGGCGACAAGAGCATGCTCCCAGTTGAGTATGCATACGCGCAAGGACAGACTACGATCCGGCGGCTGCCCACTCCGGTGATGTGTCGGATGACGAGGGGGATGAGCAGTTGACAGTCTTGAAAACTACCCCGCGGCGTATGGGAAGACGACGATGCTGAATACAAGGAATTGGAAGCAACTGACGAGCCGGGACGCGATTCACTCAAGGTTACGCCAAATGGGTCTCATGAGCGGGATGACACAAGCCAAGAAACCCTTGAATGGGAGGTGCTTGATTCGTCCGCTCGATTGCGGGTATCGTCGACGAGGGACTTGGCCTTTGGGCTGCACTGTCCGGTGGAGAAGACTCACCTCTCGTCGACAGGCCTAGCTGTCGATGACGTTGCGAATCTAGTGGACCCTGAGTCAACGGCGCCCGTTCTCAACCGATCCCGTTGCAAAGGTCAACCCAGTCAGGTTTGCTTGTTATATGACGACGCGTTCTATGAGAGACCTCTGTCCCTGCTGGATTTCGAGAAGGACGAGTGCTCGTTCTTCGCTCCAGCCAACACATGGGAGGAAGAGGCCAGCGAGACCCCCTGGCTCGACGACTTCGGATCAGCTCCGTTTAATGACTGCTTGGGGTACCAGTAAGTTGTCGGCTGATAGTTGCCGAAGGAGGCACAGGCGGAAGCTAATCTTGGCGGGGAAACAGAGTGTGATGTTGAGAGGCCATGACAACTCATCCGCCAGTTACCGACGACACAGTGGTGGGAAGTCGCGACGAGCGGTATGGGGAAGTAGAAAAAGAATGAGCGGCCGGGTATTGTGAATCTATTGACCTCAGTATATATGGTTGCATCCTTCGTAACAGATCACGACCCTGGAGGGGCCTGGTCCATTACTGCATTTCAAGTTAAGAGAGTGCTAAAGCCCACCGGCCCGGGATATCTGACACCAAAACCGGCGGAAGCAGGTTGTTGACGCCAATAGGTACTTTACTGCCGTCGCAGCCACCAAACTCCAGGACCATGCGTCTTACTGGTTCTGCACAACTTGAGCCCTGTTATAAGCTTTTCCCACTTCACACGAGTGCTCCGATCAAACAGCAGCGAGTAGACACAAGACGTCGAAGAAATCATCTAATACCTGAGCAGAGGGACATGTTGCCCAAGGTCTATAGTCTTCCAGCCTACACGCATTCACTGGTGCAATGTGCGCGTGGAGCTCGCACAGATTTTGACTAACTAGCAGTGACCAGGTAGTTAGGTAAATTGGTAGTGAGCACTTAGTGAATCCCTTGCGCTCTACCCTCCTTCAGCTTTGTGGGCCGTAGTATGCTGCATGATTAAGTACGTGCTCATGCTCTGAAAGACCAGAACTTGCTCGTGGCGCCACCACCAGGGAGTTCTTTGGAAAGCCTAAACTTCCGCCGCACTATTATCGGATATCAGCACCAATAGGTTTGGAAGCGGGCGGCAAACGAGGGAGACATACCTCCTTCCATGCCCTCGTGCAGGCCCTCCGCATGCTCAGCAGAGTACTGCCAAAGGCGGACACACCACAGCGCCACCAGCGCGTCCATCGTCTCGCGAGACAGCGACACGCTCACCACCAACCTGTGCTGCCCCTCGCCCTCGTCCTCGACGGCCACGTCCTTACCGGTGCCGTCCGTCCATCGGTGCTTACCGTCCTTTTCCCGCCGGACCGCAAACATCGGTTTTTGGCCCTCCACAAACTGCGGGAGTCGGAGGCTGCTGTTGCGGCCCGACACATCCACGGGGAGTGCCGTCCATCGCGAGGAGCAGAAACGCGCTTGCTTCAGCCCGATGTCGCCGAGGGCTTCGTGCCGTCTGGATACGGCTTCGATGTAGAAGCGTGGTGCGTCAGAAGGTAGGACGATGAGACCCATGGAGCGCATGTGCTTGAGCGTGTAGATGTGTCGTGTGTGTATCTTGATGTTTGGTTCTGGGTCGTTGCTCGCGGAACTGCCTGCGCGAACGGTTTGGTGAACGCGTTCGAGCTCAACCTCGGACGTCGAGTGCGTGAGGCTGGCAACGCCACGGTTGAGACGGTACAGAACCGCAGTGTTGGCTGACTCGGCGTGGATGGACTGGCCGGCCAGCACCAAGACGACTGGCGGCCAGGTGTCGGGCTCGTCGTACGCCGGCGGCTCTTCGAGGGTTGCGTCGTCCGCGGACATGATGTGAGCGTAGTAGCGGCAATACAAAAGCTAGGCACGAGAGAACGATAGATTTCCTGGCTGCAAGAGACACGACTTTCCGAGATGTGCGACAAGCTACGACGACCGGCGCGGGCCAAGTTGCCAGGCCGGGTGAGTTTCATATGGCTCAATACGTTGGCCCAACCAGTCCGGCCACGAGCGGCTTCTTGCGTCATTGCGCAGGCTTTGTCACTCGCTGAGGGATATTAGGACACAACAGCCAACGGTTGGTTCTGGTGGGTTACATCCTCATCATGTGAAATATGAACGCTCGGCAACTTGCTGCTGCAAGCAGATCTCTACCAAAACCTCGATGAGCCGCAGACGTTGGGGTGCTGTTGCGAGGCTGTTGACAGAAAGTACCTGCAGTGTCAGCGTTGTCAATAGCTTCAGATCGTATCGTTGGCTTGTACGTGCTGATCTGCCTGGTCTCCTCTTGGCCGAGAAAAAAAGCGCATATCAAATCACTTGCAGTGCAGACAAGTAACATTCCAACAACTGCCCGATGTCCAGATATCATTGAAATAAAAACCATAGGTAGAAAGATGATGGACTGTAGAATAAGAATACAAACAGCTAATTCCTTTGTATACCGTGGTCGGTGTCCGCGGTAATATGGACACATGTAGCCGGTGCACATGTCATGCAATGTGGACCGGAAATGCCGGACCCTCAACGGGAATGCGAGACGGCAACTCCGAGACTACGGTGCTGGATGGATGCCGTGATTGGCTCCCGGCGGTCCCGGGTATCGGTATCTACTCAGGCACTCCATGACTGTAGTGCGGAAGGGCGCACGTTGAAATCTACAGGACAAAAGGCTGTGGCGCCCTTGAAAGCACAAGTGTGCGGAGAAGCCGTCGGTCGGGTAAGTACATGTAAGCATGAGCTCTGCATGGCGTCGTGGCCCCTCCCGGCTTCGGCTTGAGGCGGGCTATGCAGATTCGCATGCTTATAAAGCGGGAGCTACATGCCCAGGAGTTAATCAGAAGCAACTTCTTTCTGAGCAGCTTCAACCCAGTGTGCTCTCGCACGACGTTACTGAGCAGCTTCAGCCTACCCTATCTTACCTTTCAGCGACGGACGATCAACACTGTTTGGTATCAGAATGACGAGCCCAGCCACCACCCCCTCTACCGCGACCCTCGCGGCGCGCGCGACAGCCTTCAAGGGCCTGCACGTCCCGGGCAACCCACTCGTCCTCGCCAACGTGTACGACGCGACGTCAGCCCGCATCGTAGCCTCGCTGCCACAGTGCCGCGCGCTCGCATCAGCCAGCTGGGCGCTGGCCAAGACGATCGGCACCGACGACGAGCACCTGACGCTGGAGCAGAACCTGGCGCTGCTGGCGCCCATCGCGGCGGTCGCGCACGAGTTCGGCCTGCCGCTGACGGTCGACATCCAGGACGGCTACGGCGACCGACTGGACGAGGTCATCCGCCGCGTCATCATCGAGCTCGGGGCGGTGGGCATCAACCTGGAGGACTCACACCACGAGAACGGGAAGTTGATGGGAGAGGAGGAGGCGGTCGAGCGCGTGGGCAGGGCGCTGCGGGTTGCGGCGGCGGTGGGCGTGCCGGATTTTGTGGTGAACGCGCGCTCGGATACGTTTCTGATGGGCGGGGAGCTGGACGAGTCGATCAGGCGTGGGAAGCGATACCTCGAGGCCGGGGCGACGACGGTGTACGTGTTCTGGCCGTTTGGGAAGGACATGGTGGAGGCGGATGTTAAGCGGGTGATCCATGCGTTTGGTGGCAGAGCGAACATCCAGCCGCGGAAGGCATCGCAGGTCCAGACCAAGACGCTGAGCACGCAGGACGTGGCAAAATTAGGCGCGGTGCGCGTCAGCGTCGGGCCGCAGCTGTATCGTGCCGCGGTAGAGGTGCTGACCGCCACGGCAAACGAACTGTTTGGCGTGTGACGAGGACCCATGGATCCGGACTTGGCAGCTCACTCCCAAGCCTCAACACAATGCATTGAATTTCCCGAGTCCGAGGTTAGTCAGGGTCTTGATCTGATGCGCTACTACACTTGTGTCCTAGCAGTCAGCCGGGTCCCAGCACAATGCAACCCCACACCATAAATTTAGCTCGCCTGCCGAGCTTGTGCAATGTCGGCTGTCCATGTGCTGAGGCTGCGATGGCAGCCTAACCTGAGCTTGGCTCAAGCCCCGCGGCACGGATCTTATGCTTCTTTGCCGAGCCTGCCAAGCTCGGCGCAGTGGATGAGGCTAATGAAGACTCTGTCGCCCACGGTGCGCAGACTGTGTACACATCGAGAGTGCACCAATCAGAGGCAAGTATCAGCGATTACTAGCGCCAAGAATAGGAATCCGAGGTCAATCGCATACTGTGTCGCGGAGGGTGGAGATCCTGACACGAAAAAGGGGTATAAGTCCCTTGGCTCCTCGACTCACGATGACGGGCACTTCACATAGCTTTTGCTCGCCTGGTATTGAGACACATTCATTCTGTCTTCGTGCCTGTCCAATCGTTGCCATCATGCGTTTCTTCGCCATTACCGCTGCTGCCGCCGCTCTGGCTGGCTACGCCCACGCTGCTGCCGTTGGTAACGGCACGAGCTCGGGCCCCACGGTCAACCTGTTCATTGACGACGACACCAACGGCAAGGGCAAATACGCGGCCTCCGTCGTCCGCGCCTGCAACCAGCAGACCGTCTACGCCCTGGAGTGTACCGGCGGCGCTGTCGAGTGCACCGCGGGTGGTCCTGTGCGTTGACCCTGCCCACCTCACGAGTCCATTGACACTGGGCATTGAGCTAACTTTCTCTCTCCTCATTAGACCGTGACCCTCACGGAGGCCTCGAACGTTTACATCGCCAGCTACGCGACCGTCACCACCATCATGGGCTACCAGGCGGGCGTCACAGTCGGCGAGTCCTGCAGCCTGACCGCCAGCACCGAGGCCAACTGCGCCGTGTCCTACGACATCTCGGTCGACGGCACCCGCACCTCCTCGACTGCCACCGTTCACATGACCGACATCCACCGCTACCAGGTGGCCATCACCGCCGGTGCCGAGAAGACTGCCGCCGCGACCGGTGCCTGCGCGCCCAACGCTGGTGTTGCCACCAGCCCCAATGCGCTCCGGGCTGTGGGTGCTGCCCTCGCGATGGGTCTCTTTGGTGTTCTTGCGTTGTGAGGGAGGATTACACGGACACATATCATTGTAATTAGACATATGTTGGCGGCTCAGGGATGGAGCAAGGAGTTCTTGATACCCTCATTAAATGGGCTGACTTGTTCGCCCTTTAGAATGAATCGACAACATTCAAAACATGGTGTTGTGAGTCAGAAATGGACCTACGCTGAGTGATTGTTGAGCCATTTGGGAGCACCAGCCTGAGAGATCGGGTCGCAGGCGGAGGCGGCTCGAAGCGGAGGGGCAACAGAACGACATTAAGAGATGTGTACACAGCCGGTCTGGCTGAACGTGTGATTATCCGTCAGTACATGTACTTGCTCCCCGCCTTTCTCTCTTTCTCTCTTATCTCTAATCCTCCCCTCTAACCTTTGAGACTGACCGCCCAAGCCTGCTCTGCAACATTGCCGTGTTTCGGTTGCGTCGACTGACCACATCGTGTTTTTGCTGTGCTTCACAAGTTGCATCGTCCACAATGCTGCAGAGGTGAGGCGTGTGAGACAATGGTGAATAACTAAGAAGTCTAAATAAGTCGTGATGTGTATCTATTGTCGCACTCGACTGTTAATGAGGTAAATACAGTGCAGAAGCGACGTCCGCCAAGCCCGACTATTGTACCTGGTACCTTATAGTAGGTAGGTACCCAACATGAGACCGATTGCACATTTAGGAGGATCTGAGTTGGACACAATAGCCCATTCTGAATACCCGAATGCCCATATCTCTTCTGAATGGTTACAATGCAAGTTCGTCGTGTACCTTGATGGCTTCTTCCGAATTAGTACTTAAATCTTTTCAGCCCTTGCCATACAAACAATTTTCCTTCCACGCACACCACACTCTTCCAGCGGCTCGACCACCGTTTGGGTGCGCTGTGGCTCCCCGCTCGTCTCCATCTTCATCTTCCCATTTTCTCGACTCTATCGCATCGCATCCCAGCCGACAACATGGAGATTGACGAGCTTTCCTTCGTCCAATTGCGGCCGTGTCTGCATTGTTTGCGCCATATGTTTGAGGAGACCACAGTGAGGGCGGTCGTTCCGCCGGACACCAACTGCCAGCGCTCCGACCTCTCCAGCTCCTTTTGCGACCGCTGCCAGCAAGAGGGGGGTTACCGGGAATGCGAAATGGCATGTTTGCCTACCTAACATGGATGCGAGTCGCTGGTTTCTCGCTAACTTCGAGTTACATTCAGCTTCTGCCCGGAATGGTCGGCGATAGTTTTGACCTGGTGATCCTGCTCCGGGCAGCTCGCGCTCTGTGTAGGCTGACGAAGCCTAAGAGCAACGGCGTCCAAGAGTTTGTGCTGTCGGAGGAAATGGGCCGCAGGATCGTCGCAGAGTCGGACAAGCTTGTCAGCGCGTTCTTGGCTGCCGAACTTGCATACCGTGAGCAGTCCAACATTCCGGATTTTGACTCCGCTGATGTAAGTAGTTAGCACAACCTAGGTCCTGTTATTGACATTCTGGTTTCATCTAGCTTACACTGTTTCTAATATCCAGAGATTGCACCCAATGCCCGTCCGAGAGCACAACGAAGACCAGGATGCGTTCGATAAGCGCGTCCGATATTAGGAATTCGGCCGTTTGCCCCGTCTGGTCGTGGTAGATGAAGGGTTTGGTAATTGGGTCATGGCCAAGGCCCGATTCAAGAAAGTGCTGAAAGAGGCGGTCGAGGAGGACATCGAGGCGCTGGTGGTTGAGAGGGCTATGGATTGGTTGCACCAATTCTGCCCGGACATGTCTCAAGTTAAGACGAGAATGTTCTAGATCTGGAGGTTAGGAAGCAGTAGTTGAGAAGTAGCAGATAAAGCTGGGCGGTGCCTTTTTTCTTTGGATCGTACAGCAACACTTCCATTGATGTGGCAAAACAGAACTCACCTCGGCGAACAGGTAGGTACCTCTAGGTACCTAGTTTTAACGCCAAATGGGACATCAACCGCTGCTGAAAAGAACACTCCAACTACGGTAGTTCAAGTAAACTACATAGACACCTTAATGCATAGTAATAACATGATGATTCCAAGCAATGCACCTCCCGCTCCAGCAACAGTTCCAGATGATGGCGAAGCACAGATGTTGGTACAGCAACCCCTTTACCCCCGGGGCCAAACGAGCTCAAGGAGCCGAAGCCACGAGCACACAGTTCGGCCGTCTCCCTCCCCGGCAACTCGACAACTCCGCTCGGTGTGCGGGACCGCAAAGAGGGCCAGTCCGATCGCAGCGCGCAGCTGCATAGCCGGCCAAGATCCAGGGCAGACAGGGATCTCATGTGGCGGACCTGCTACGAGCCGTCATGATCCAGTACCACCCAGGGGTCGCTGTCCGCCGCGTCTATCACCGCCGCCGCCGCCGCCGCCGACGGCGACGACGCTGCGACCTCATCATCCATCGCATTACACCCATCAAGCACCCACTCCATCTCGTCCTCCCCCTCATCCTCCTCCTCCTCACAATATGAAAGCTCCGATATAGAAACCGACTCAAGGAAATCGTCCGCCGATAGCGCCGACACAGTGTCATCGGCCAGTTCGTAAATGACGGTCAAGCCGGTGTTGTCGTGTCCCGTTTCCCTCGAAGGGATAACCGGCGCCCAAATATCCTCCCCCACTCCGTCCCCGCTGCCGTGAGCAGACCGCGAAAGCAGCCAGCCGGCCAGCGCCTCATCCTCGCCAAACGCCGAGAACTCCAAACCCAGCGACAGCGCAGCCCATTCCCTCTTCTCTTCCTCCCTTCCACCCCTCTTAGCACGCCTCACAGACAACGAATAAACCGGCTCCTCCCTGACAATCCGATCCAGCGAGAACCCCGCCCCGCGCTCATGCTCATCATCATACAGCAAACCCAAGCGATACAGCTCGGCAACCTCCTCCTCCTCGTCCCGCTCCACACGCGCAGCATACCGCTCGTCCCGCTCCCACTGCATGGTGCTCAGCCCATCCTTCTCCTCAGAGACCCGCTTGCGTTTCACCGTGCGCTCGTCGCGAAACGCGTCCTGCCGCTCCAGCGAGGGCGGGCGTCGCCGTGGCGACAGCGATGCGCTCCTGCTGCGCCGCCTGCCGGTGCCGGCGTCGGGGACGTGCTGCTGCCGCTGCTGCTGCTGCGGGCGTGTGGCGCGCTCCCATTCCCAGTTGTCGAGGGCGTCGACGGCGTCGTCTGCTGGCCCAGGGTGGGAATAGCTGTGGTGTCGGTGTTGGTGGCGCGCGGCGCGGCGGTGGTGGAGCTTGTGGGCGCGGCCGCGGGCGGTGGGACGGGTGTGTGAGCTACTGGGACTTTGTTCGGCTGAGCGGCGCCTCGGGCTGTTGATCCGGCCGGGGCGGTGGGGGTGTTTGTTGTTTCGAAAGGTCAATGGTTGGTGACAGGACGGCTCCGCGGTGGAGTCCAGGCCCGGGTCCGAGTCCGAGGCGATGGAGGCCCCACCCGGGGCAGAGGACCCCGACGTGAGAGTGTTGAGGGAGGAGGGGTTGCGGAGGGGGAGGCCCATGGCGCCGTTTATAAGGCCAATCGGCAACTCGATTATCTGGCTTCTTTCTCTTTTCTTTTCGTTTGTATGTTCGTTTCTTGCGATCTCGGTGACTCGGTGACGATGGCGTCGTGTGCCTGCTGCTAGCGCATGCGTGAGGACTCGCCGGTGATAGCGAGGACGCAGGAAAGGCGCAAAACATCTGACCGAGGGCAGGGGAAGCCGCAAGAAGGACGTGGAAGGGGGCTCTGTCTTATAGCGTAGGGCGCATTCTGTCACCCGTTGGGCCTGCTCATTGGCCTCGTCTGGGACGGCGTTGGAGTCATGGCGAGAGGGCGGCCCGGCCAGGGTTATTTGGGCAACACACATGTCAAGTTGTTGGTGGGTTGAAACAGAGCGCGATTGGTGCCTTGGCTGTGGTGAGTCACGTCCCTGCCATTTTGGGCGTGTTGGCGACCACGGTGGTGGCAGTGGCGGCCTGCCCTGCCTGGGCGCTAGGCAGATGCCGCCAGTGCCGTCGCGCCTTCAACGCCCCACGGTCCCCAATTCCTCCAAGGCAGATCCGTCCTCCACCACGGACTGCATCATCTGATCTTCAGCAAGGCATTCTGGGTACAAATTGGGATTTGGCGCTGGGGCGAATGCCCAAGCCAGAGAACCAATGGAGTTTCCACCTGGCTTGGCGTGCAACCAGCGTTATCTCGCCAAGTTGAGCGATTTGTTCCGCTTCTGCGATTACGTTCCTCGATGCCTGGCCGGTCCCCACACGACATGACGCCGCGCCCAAATATGAACATTTGAGCGACTACCTACGACCGCCCCGGGCAGCTCGCAGGATTTCCCAGCTCGCCTATCTGCCTAGGTAGGTAGCAGAATTGAGGACGAGAATCAATGTTGTGTAATTGTCCCCAGCGCTAGCAGCCGCGTGATGGCTTGTTGCCTCCCGAACGTAGTGCTACGTACACATGCATGTTCCGATGCATGCTGGCGAAAAAGGACTTTTATACTCGAACTATATGGTCTTACTACTTGCATTCTTTAACATTGAGTTCTGAGGTGGGCAACTTGGTGAGTCACCACTCAGCGGCAGTGCCTATGTCTCTGCGTGCGTTTCCCGCACATCGGGACCGTTGACAACTGGAGTAATGAGTACTCGGAAATGTCCTGTATTCGGCTGCATGCACCCTACTTGCTCTCTCATAATTATCGCGCATTCCCTCTTCTGGAAGGACCCAAAAGCGTGTAGCGTCTTATTGAGTTGTCACTTGATGGTGGTCACAGTGATCACAGTGGCTGCCGTGCATTGGGAGTGTTAGGTAACTTCTTCGTACATTGACGGGTGCCTGTCTGTCTCGCTCTCTCGGCACACGTGAGCAGTGGTGTGCTACCTTATTACATTAGGAACATAGGGGCGCGATATGATTGAGCGGGAGTATTTCCGCTACACTTCCTTCTACACCATTTGTCTCATACGCTCTTTACTAAACCATTCTTCCTTTCCCCCCTTTCCCTTTGGGGTTGCAAAGCCGTGAGCAGAGACTGAGGCCGCCTCACTCAGGACTCGTAACGCCGGTTCGCCCTCGGTCTCTGACAAGTAGAACCCACATCACGCCCAGCCTAAGAAGCTGCGCCATCTTGCAAGCTGCCTAATGAGCTTCTTTACTCATCTCTACGACGTCGGATATTACATACCAGATCTAAGCGGTGCTGAACGCAGCTTCCAAACTCACAGTCCGGGTACTTTCGAAAGAAAGACTTACACAAGAAAGACTGGCTCGGGGATAACATAGACCCCTGTTCAAGCAGCAATCGGGTCCGAGGGGAGAATGCCGAACATCAGACACAGGTCGGAGTTAACTAGCGCGTCCCGGTTCATGGACTGGACCCGGCGGCCGATTGGTCCTACTGCCCCGGAATCGGCTTATTCACCCCCGGCGGTGCATTTCTTACAACCACCGGCGGCGCGTACTCGGAGCTGGTTTAGGAATGCAGGACGTGATTCGTGACTTTCTCGGCTGTAAGTGCTCGATGTGAGCGCGCAGAGGCATCATGGATGGATATAAAGCTTCAAGTGAACGCACGCTTCGAAGATGGCATCAACATTCCACATCCAGCTTCACATCCTGCATTCACACCACAGCGAGCACACAGTCACACCAACGACTCGGACCAGTCAACCCACTGATCGTCTCATTCACCAATACTTACTTTACACCCTACCAAAACAGCAACACCATCACCATCACCATGTCGACATCGACTACCAACATGGCGGCTCTCCTGCCTGCCGTTGCCACCCCCTTCGTCGTCGAGGAGCGTGCGGTACCCTCCCCGGGTGCCGATGAGGTGCTGATCCGCAACCACGCGATCGGCCTCAACCCGATCGACTGGAAGCGCCAAGCCTGGGGCGTCGCCATCCCGTCGTACCCCGCAGTCCTGGGATCCGCCGTGGCCGGTGTCGTCGCCGCCGTCGGCCCGGGCGTGACCTCCGTGCAGCCGGGCGACCGCGTCTTCGGCTCCGGCGCCGCCATGGCCACCGGCAACACCGACCACGCCGCCTTCCAAACTTACACCGTCGTCTCCACCTCGACGGTTCTCAAGCTCCCCGACGTCGTCACTTTCGCGCAGGCCACGACCCTTGAGTCCTTCGCCAACGGCGCCATCGCGCTGTTCGACACCCTCGCCCTGCCGCTGCCGCAGTCACCGTCCAGCGACACCACCAGCAAGACCGGCACCGGCATCCTCATCTGGGGCGGCGCATCCGCCACGGGCTCTGCCACCATTCAGCTCGCCCGCCTCGCCGGCCTGCGCATCTTCGCCACCGCCAGCCCGGCACACCACGAGCGCATCCGCGCGCTCGGCGCCGAGGTTGTGGTGGACTACCGCTCTGACAGCGCGGCCGCCGACCTGATTGCCGCCGCGAAGCAAGCTGGCGTCAAGATCGACTACGCCGTGGACGCGGTCGGCTCGCCCGCAACTGCCCAGAGTGTCGGGGAGGTTCTGGCCGGGTTTGAGGGTACGGCAAAGAAGGTCGCCAGCGTGGCGCCCTGGCCAGAAAATGTGGCTAAGCCGGAAGGGCTGGAGGCCGCGTGGCTGCGCGGGGATGCCGTCTGGAGCCGGAGGCGGGATCTGGCGGAGTGGCTGTTCAACCGTGAGCTGAAGGGGTGGTTGGAGAACGGGACGGTCGCGCCCCTGCCGGTGAGGGTGGTGGAGGGCGGACTGGCGGGGCTGCAGAGCGGATTGGACGAGCTGAAGAAGGGGGTCAGTGGCGAGAAGCTAGCTGTCCAGCTTTGAGGAGATGAGGTTGTCCGTCACGCACTAAGGGTCACGAAATGGAACTGTATCGAATGACTTTGGTTTACCTAGCTAGCATCTTCCTTCAGAATATTAGGGGTGAACAATCTCTTCAATACTTCATGAGTCTGTCCCCCGGTACTCAGTCTCGCACTGGCCGGAAAAAGGCGTCATACCGGACGAAGAGAGGTCTACAGTCCAGATCCCCTTTCGTTTCTTCTCAAATATAGAATAACATAAGAGAAGAATATAAAATATAAGGCTCCGAATGTCACCTAATAATGACGCATGAAAAGGAAGTGGCTAAAGCAGTAGAGAATATGGATTGTGAGGAAGAAAGGGGAGAAAAGGGAAGGATGTTAAATGACCAAATATGAAACAAGGTCATCAGATATCAGCATAGACAGAGGGCAGATGGGAAGAACTTGAATCTCAAACTGAACATATGGGGGTCACACGTACCGTCCTTAAGTATTGTCTGGTTCATTTAAGCCATGCGGTCTCGGTGTCAGCCAACCACGTGTCCGCCCCCCTCGTCTCATTGCCAACAATGAGTTATGTCCAGCATTTGGAGGATATATCCGGAGAAAGCGGCGTCGTGGGATCAATATGTAACGTTAGTTCACACTCCCCTCAGCTGCGTACCTGCATCCGCACTTGCTGTGTAGTGACCTGCAGGACGCCGGTAAGCTGGTGCCTGGCTTGGTTGGCGGTGTGCTTTCTGTGGAACTCCGCCAGTATCATAAACAGTTGCCACTCGCTCGCTTCTCGTTTACGGTATGTTATTGCGGAGATGAACACGGGAGCTCGCACAGGCAACCAATCAGATCTGGTACAAAAGTCGTCGAGCATGAGGACGGCGGTCTCAATGTGACGCGGCCCTGCGTGCGGCCCCCAACAAGATAGCTTCGGCCCCCTCTCGACCCTGACTCGAGCTCGCAGGATCAAAGACTACTTCCTCCGCTACCACAATACGGACCAAAGGGGCATGGTATGGAATGAACTTGGAGAGATGGGGCCATAGTAATGCTCGTACAACCGGTCTTTGACGGTCGAAGTGGCGGAGGTTGGTGCATATCGAACATTGAACCCTGGCTCGGTCGGTCGGTCCCACCTGTATCTCACTCCGAACATGCTGGTCGGAAGTATAAAGTCTCATCGGAGTTCCCTGTGCAGCCCGTTTGCATCTTCTCATCACTGCATCCGGCTTTGCGATTCTCCTCCACCAACGTCTTCACCATCAGGCAGCGTCGTCTCATCGCTTCTTACCAGGTACGTAACAGACCTCACACCACACAGCGGGCAAGGACGAAAACTTCTTCGTCACAGCTGTGTCACAATGATAGCCGTGTTCATCTTTTCTAACTTATCCATAGCAAACACAAGCCCCCCAAGTCACCATGCACGCCTACTCCGGATTCCTCGGCGCGGTCGCCAGTCTCGTCCTTCTGCCCGCAGTGGCTGCCAGGCCCAGCGGGGCCAGCGCCGCCGACTACACCGTTGCCATTAACTTCGAAAATGCCTGCCAGCAGGAGTATGGCTCGAGGTACAACGCCGTGCTGCAGGGGAACTCCGCCAACGACTGGAAGTGCGAGAGCAGCAGCTTGGACTTCAAGCCCATCGACGTGAACCAGTATTGCTCCATGAACTATGGCAATGCTTCTCCCAGCTCTGGAAACGGGGGTGCGTACGACTGGGTCTGCATTGTGCACTCGTGAGCCGGGATGGATGTACTGGAAGACTACCTAGGTAGCCGGGGCTGAGTTTGGAGATGAGCGCGAGGCATAGGGCATGGCGTGCAGTTTCTTGGGCGGGCGACGTCAAGGGGCCGTCTACCAAAAAGAGCATTACTTCATAACTTGAGCTTGGCATTAATAGATGGCTCTGTCCGTCTGGGAGCAAATAATAAAAGCGGTCTGGCATTACACGAGCCGTATCACCCACTTGGCGACAAACAATTCTTTTTCTCTAGTCCTATAGTTAACGTTAACTTCTTTAATCTTTTCACTGATTTCTTTCATTGTCTGTCTTCTTTCCTCCATTCTAGATAAAAGAGCATGTAAAAGTGCCGAGCTTGAGATACGTTCTGATGGACAGTTGGTGGATGACCGCATGGCGACCTGTAAGGAACGCCGAAATCAAGATGCGGTTCGCGGGCTGGCCCTGACCGATCGTTTCTCAATGCAACACCTCGGCGTTCGCGGATGCACACACCCTGGCGGAGTTCCACGTTACCGACAGTTCCTTCAGGAACATGACATGTTCAGTCGTGGGTCGGAGCAAACACGCTGATCAGTTGCTTTGCGAGTATAGACGACGGCATGAAGAGAAGTAAAGTGAAAACAGCAAGAAAGAAGTGAAGACAGTAACAGAACAAGCAAAGATAGTTCAAAAGAGAAGCAATGGTAGTAAGAAGGGGAATGGTGAAATAGACAGAACGATAAAGATTGCGAAAAGAGAAGGAAAGACATCAAGAAGTCTCATAGTTATAGAGAGCGCATAGACAGGCAGCCAATCCGATGCCATTTGCTATGCTTGGGTATCACAGAACTAGGTAAAATACACCTCCAATACTTTCATAGCCCCCTTCTTCCCGTAGTCTTTCCAAGGGCCACCGGAGCAATGTATCCCGTCACGCCAAACTCGCCGGGGCCGACTCTGCTCGCCCGCTCGACATCCACACTGAGCTCGCGCATGACGTGCACTTCAGACAAGCTGCCACCCAGCCCGTTGGCGCCCGTCTGCGTCAGTTCCACCTCGCTTCCGTTCCCGGACACGGAGGCTTCAACCGGAGCACTGCCGTCAGCCTTCGACCCCGTTCGCCTGCGTCCATCGGCTCTTCCCAAGCCGGAGTCAAACATCGACGGGCCCCTGCCAGCTGGACCGCCGTCGGCGTCGGCGTCGGCGTAGCCTCTTGCAGGATGGCCGAGCTTGGCGGCAAAAGCGGGGAAATAGCGCGCAACAAATGGGTACAAGACTGACAGGCTGAGGCAGCTCAGGGCCGATACTAGCTCGCCGAGGGTCCAGAGCGATGGCTCGATGTTGCCGAAGGGGATGGCCTCGTCCATCTTGAGGTATTTGACGCGGATGACCGAGATGATGACGGTGCTGAGTGTGTGTCAGTTGGGGGATTCAACGGAACGATGTAAAGGAGGCGAGTCAAAGGGGGAAACGGACAAGAACCCCGGACTAAAAATGGCCAGCAGCAGGATCTTGGACGGCCGCGGCAACTGCAGCGACCAGATGGCGGGCAGTGGCAGAGCAAAGACGATGACATCGGTTATGATGTTACCCATGGCGTTGATGTACACTTGCGGAGTGCCGGGTACGCACCCCTTGGCAGGCGTGGTCGAGCCCCAGAAGCCCGTCGCCGGGTTGCACACCATGGCGGCAACCACCACCTGCGACAAAGCCCAACCGCCGACGACGACGATGCTGGCGATGTAGACTACGCGCATGTGCTGTACTGCCAGCACGCGGTAGTATTGGAACAGGAAAGCCAGCTTGATGAAGAGCAGCGCGGCGCAGTAGAAAACGACAGAGAGGCTGAAGTCCTGATGGGCGCCAGGCGTCAGTAGGGGGCTTCTCATGGGGCTTTGGACATGTCGCGCTGCACTCACAAATAGGTACGGCGAGAAATTCTCCGGCTCCAGAACCACAGCCGGCCTCCCCAGGCCGTACTTGGTCCCGTGTGCAACGGCGATGCCGGAGCCATACGTCGTGAGCTGATGGTGTCAATTGGCTCCCGCACCCGTTCAACCGCGTGAGAATTGCGTACCAAGCCGGCAATGCAGGCGTAGTCGTCGATGCCGAGTTGCTTGATGACGATGCCGCGCGTCCAGAGGCGGAGGCCGACCAGGACCGTCGCCCATGCGAGGCAGAAGACCACACATCCGATCACGACCGATCGTTTGTCGTTGTATGCGTCGGGCGGCAGCGCGCCTACTCCTGGCAAAGCCATTGCCAGTTGCCGTCACAGGGGCATCGCTCGGCCCGCCGAGCACCAGGGAGCTGATGGGTAAGGGGTGGGAAGGATGTCTCCACGAAGAACCATGGTGTCGGGTCTCCCAGATATTTGACTGTCCGTACAGCCGGCGACGACGAGACCGCCAAGTGCGAGGTTTTTGCAGCTAATTGCGAATGGCCTCGGCCAGGATAGCGGGTACGGTCCGCGGAATACGGGGGCATTGTCTTAGGGCAACCGCTGTTTTCTTAGGCATGCCGATCCCGCCCCATGTGCCAGGCCAGTCCATTGTCTCGGGCATCCCTCGACAATGAGGCAGTGGCTAGCGCGGTTTTAGCTGGCTGACAGCGTGTCAGCTTCAGGCCCAGGCGCGGAGAGTCCAGCGTCCAGGCGCAAAACCCAGGGCCAAGGGGGACCCAAGGATCAAAAGAAGATCTGCAGGCCAGGGTGGGCGAGGATAATGCCTTTTCTTCCTCGAAGCGACAGTTGCTGGTCGTGTGCATTATTGCCGACTACAGCCGGCGACGTTGAGATCGTGGACGTTTTTCTCATCTCATCGTTCTCGCAGCTTCCACTGAGCGAGTAACGTGTAAATAAGTGGCCAAAGGACCACCGCTGAGGCATCCAGTTCTCATTCTCCACACCGGGGCTGGACGGGACGAGATGCCGTCCATGCCGGGAGTAAACATCGCAGGCCCATCAGAGCTTAAGAGACCGTATCCCAGGGACCTTTCTGTCAGTCATAAGCACAGCAAGCCGATATGCTACATAATCCTCTCGCAGTTGCTTGTTTGGTCCTCCAGCAGCGGCGACGCCAAGCCCTAACGAAGTTCGTCAAGCCGAACTTGTACCGTTGCGGAGTCGTTCCATGGGTTCCATTTTCTCCCCACCCCCACAAATCCGCAGCCCGTTCAGGCGCGGATCGACGCGGACAACTCTCGACCCTCCGCATAGCGTGGCCGTCTGTGCACCCCAAAGCTTGCAACGGGGGTTCATCAGTCCAAGCAACTGTTGTGCAGGGTCGTGTCGCTCAGGTGACTTGGAGATTGGTGCGTCCACAACATGACCAGTGTGTCCATCTGCCTCGGCGCCTCAGGCAAGTAAAAACTCCCCCTGGGACGAAGTAGAACTGCTTGTGGCATGTCGGCTTGAGGGCGCCGCCGGATAAATCATACAACGCTGCCGTCTCGGAGGCTCGTGCGTGGACGTCTTGCTTGCCCGAAGAGACGCCTCCGCACCAACCCCAAAGAGTACTTCACTTACCCCAATGTTTGTGCCGTCCCAGGTAACATTTCGACGGATGGCCCGTAGCACCCGCTGGCACCCTAGCCCGCACAAATGTCCGGCCGCCCGGAAGACTGGATCCAAGGCGGCGGGGTGTCGTATCCCAGGTGCCCGGCTAAACTGCGACATGTGCCTTGGACGAGCTTGGTTCTAGCAGGGTCGTAGATGACGAGATGGAGTGCTACCGTTGCATACGACCGATGATGCAGCCTGCCGGGCCCCGAACTTAAAGGCTGCTGGCGCCCCGATGCCGCTTGCCAGGCCAAACGGGCCTCTCTCCGCCAGCTCTCCCGTCATAGACTCAGCGCTCGCAGTGCTGCAACGCCCGTCATGGCTCCCTTGCGGTGGATCGCCAGCCTCCTGCTCGCCGGCTCGCTGGTGTCCGGGACCCCGTACACCGCGGACGCGACAACCCCGTTCACAACGCGCGGGAATGTTGATATTGCGAGCCAGTTCATCGCCGAGCTGATCGCCAATGCCACCCGCGCCGAGCAGCAACAGGTTCAGCACACGAAGAAGCGTCGCTCGTGCGGCCAAAACAACCCATTGGTGGTGGACCTGGAATATGCAAAGTACCGCGGCTATTACAACGCCACGACGGGACTGAACTACTGGAAAGGGTCTGGGGACTTCGCATCCTGCTCGCATACTCTCGCCCGTGCTTACAGACGTGTAGAATTCGCTTCGCCGCCCCTCCCACGGGCAAGCTGAGATGGCAGCCCCCGCAGGCGCTCCCGCCCAAGCGCGACGCGCCCATTACCAACGCCACCGCGTTCGGGCCCATCTGCCCTCAGGCGCTGCCTTCGTCGCCCAACGGCCAGCCCTTCACGCCGGGGAACGAGGACTGCCTCTTCCTGAACGTCTACGCGCCGCCCCGCGCCGAGAAGCTGCCCGTGCTGGTCTGGATTCACGGTGGCGGCTACGGCCTCGGCGACGGCACGCAGGACATGACTGACTTCATCAACGCCAACAACAAGGGCTTTGTTGCCGTGACGATTCAGTACCGCGTGAGTCCCTTGCCATCGCCAGCCGAAGACTAGGCCCTAACAGACCATCCAGCTTGGCGCTTTTGGTTGGATGTCGTCCAGCGAGCTGAAGGAACGGGGCGCCGTCAATGCCGGCATTCTTGATCAGGCCTTTGCCCTGGCGTGGGTGAAGGAGTACGTCACCAAGTTTGGTGGTGACCCCCAGCGGGTGACCATCTCGGGCGAGTCCGCCGGCGGTGGCTCCGTCATGTACCACGACATCGCGCTCAAGGGCAACCTGGGCAACCTGCTGTTCACCCAGAGCATCGCCGCGTCGCCGTACCTGCCCTTCCAGTACCACTACAATGACGCTGTGCCGACGAGCAGGTACTATGCGTTCTCCAAGGCTGTTGGGTGTCCCAGCAGCGGCGACGTTCTCGACTGCATTGTGAGCAAGGACTCGGACACGCTGCAGCGGGCTAGCCTCAACGTTACGCAGTTGGCAGCGTCCGGTTACTGGTATGTCACGAAACTCTGTTCCCACACCCAGCCAACCCCTTTCCGCCGCTGACAGCATTCTCAGGGGCTTTTGGCCCGTCACCGACGACAGCTACATCATGAACCGCCCCAGCCAACAGCTCCCGACCAAAAAGGTCAACGGGAAGAAGCTGCTGGTAGGCCACAACGCCAACGAGGGTCCCTTGTTCGTACCGCACGACATCACCACCGAAGCCGACCTCGTCGCCTGGCTGTCGAGCGGCGAGTTCCCAGACCTCACGCCCGCGCAGATCAACACCATCCTCGCCGCCAACCCCAACTCAGCCCTCACCAGCGCCTCCGGCCCGCACTTCGCCACCGACGGCGTCGGCAACGCCACGGCCGTGCAGGTCGCGCAGGACGCCAACGGGCAGCAGCAGCGCGCCAACAACATCTACGCCGAGGCCGTCTTTGTGTGCCCGGCCTACTGGCTAGCCTCGGCCTTCTCGTCCCCGTCTGCCTCGTCCTTCCTGTACCAGTACAGCATCCCGTACGCTTTCCACGGCAGCGACGTGGCCGGGTACTTTGGCCCGCAGCTGCCCACGCAGAGCGACGATTTCGTGCGGGCGTTCCGCCGCATCTGGGGCAACTTTGTCGTGCGCGGTGACCCGTCCATCACGGAGGCCGAGGCGGACGGAACGGCGGCAGTGGCGGTGGCAGCCACACCGAACCCGGCCGCGAACTGGCCCCGCTGGACGGACGAGGGCCTGCAGTTTGTGAACTTGAACGAGACGGGCGGCACGCCGTATCAAAGCCAGCTGATGTGGGGTGCCAACGTCACGCTGTTCAGGGAGCCGGGGCTGAAGAACGCGTTTAGCCTGGCGTCGGGTAAGACGTGGGAGGGTGGGAGGAAGGCGAGGTGCGACGTGTACTTGTCGCTCGGGGCGAGCATTCCTCTGTAATCGGGAGTAGTGCGCTGTAGGCAAGGGCTCCGCTGTGTTGACATCCACGTAATGCTCAGGAGAAGCCCAGCCGAGCAAAACGAGCCATTAGATATCCTGTACTCGCCTCCGTAAGATTGAAGTTACGGACGGTCAGTGATTGATAATGACAGATGTCACAAAGATACCAATTTCAAAGCCTTGTAAATGAGAAACGCCTAACGCTGAAACAGAACAATCATCGCTAAAGTAGTCCAAATAGTCTCTTGACCGAGACGATCCGTCGCTTTCGTGATCTTCGTTCACTTCACTTCACACCGAACCAGCGGCGCGGACCATGTTGAGACCGGCGCATGACCCTCTTACCTACGAGCGCCCGTCAGCAGAGGAGTCTGCTTGAGATAACGTGCACGGAACGCGTCACTCACGGTCCTCCAGCGTCTTCCTCGACTTGGCCTCGTCGGCATGCCGCTGCCACATCCACAAGCACCACAGCGCCACAAGCCCATCCAACAAGCGCCTCGGCAGCGGCACCTCCACACTCAACACGCACTCTCTCTCAGCACCGCTCCCGCTTCCACCCGACTGCCTCGCCACCCGCCTCCCCTCCGCATCACTCCACTCCCACTTCTCCCCGCTGCCCTTGATGCCAAACAGCACCTCCCCAGCCTCGTCCTGGTCCTTGGCCTTCTTCTTCGTGCCCTCCCGCTCCACACCCCTCCGCTTCTTCTCGGACTCGGAGAACAGCCGCACGGCGCGGAACCCAAACTGCAGGAACCGCCCCGTCCGCCGCAGCTCGATCTGCACCTCGCCGAGCGTCACCTTGCGCGAGGCCTGCGACACCAGCTTGGGCGGCAGGCCGAAGTCGGCGAGGAAGCCGCCAATGCGGTGGTGCAGCGTGTACAACTCGCGGGGGCGGGACGAGACGGAGACTGTGGCCGGGGCGGGAGCGGGGGCGGACGCGGTGGTGGCGTTTCCGTCGATGCCAAAGGAGTTGGTCGCCGCGATGCTGCTGCCGCGCAGACGGCAGTCAAACCGCTCGAAGCCGATGGAGTCTTTGAAGTGCTGAGGGGTTTGGATGGCGCGGGAGAGCTGGTAGAGGATGGGCTGATCCTCGTCGCGGGCGCCAAGATGGTACGGCGGCGACGCGGCGTGGATGGAGCGCCCGCGGAGGACAAAGGTGCAGGGCGGCAGCAGCTCGTCCGCGTCGAGGCTGGGCGCCGAGCGGTAGGCGGGCGGCTCGTTCAGGGCCGCCGTGATGAGGTCTGGTGCCGGGATCACTTCGGGTTCTTCGGTGTAAGCCGGCGGGGGCGCCTCCACGGCGCCGGGGGCGTGCAATGGGTCCATGACTTTGCTTTTTTGCTTTTCCCTTTTTCTTTCGTAGGGCTGGACTGGACCGATGGAGTCAACGATGAGGGGATCGCGGCTTGGCTCTGCAGGTGATCTGGCGTTGGGGGCCTTGAAGAAGGACCCGTCCGGCGGGGTTGCATTGGCAAAAGCCGCATTCTATAGGTACCCAGTTCACGGCCCTTTGTCAACATGCCGCACTGGTGTGTGTCTGTTTACGCTCCTTGCTCACTCGCTTTGACTTCACTCGCTTTGACTTCGGATAGAACTCGCATGATCCTTTCAATCAGCTTAAGGCAGCGCGCAATCCATGCGTGATGAGAGAGCAGTCCCGTGCTGAAAGAAGGCGAAGAACCACCAGGTAACTTAGGTTTGCACGGTACTGTTGACTTCGTTGGGGCACATCTCATGTATGGCACGGCTCGCGTGCAGGTCATGCGCACAGGTGCATGTTTCTTGGCATTGACCACGGCAAGCGAAATCGCTTGGATAGCAGCAAGGTGTGCCGCCCACTGGTGGCCATAGAAAGCAGCACGGTACACCATGTCAGCAAGGCAATTGAGATGCCAAGACCATCTGACATGCGTGTACCACCCCGAGAAGAACACAACAAATAGAGGTCAAAGTGATAGAGCAATAGAGGGGTAAACAAACATAGGGAGGGGATGGATGATAACATGCGGGAGAACTAGGAAGCAGTGTAGGTGGAGAGAGAAATGGACGGAAGACGGGAACTATCAAGTCACGCTTTGCGTCCTCCGGCCCAGTAATATGGAGGATGGATGCACTGTTGCTGGTCGCGGCCTGTCTGCTGCTTCTGAGCATGTCGGCAGTGCCATTGAGGCCATTATGCTTCCTCATCTGAACTGTCCCCCCAAATGTCTTCGCGAATAAGTTTTTGGTTCTCAGGCGACGCCCTAACCTTGAAGTCGAGGCCGATACAAGTGACCTAGAAGTTCTTCCTGAAGTGGTCGAACAGAGTGACGAAACCCGCAAAACCCAGCCCGTACGAATCACGATCACTACTGCCTACTGACGGGTAGTGGATACGCGGAGAGACGCCGGTGATGCGGCGATATCTCTCTGAAACGTGGGTTTGAATTTGCTCCTGAAGTCTGTGTCGACGTGGCGGGACGGGGTAGCGGCGCGGTTCCTGATACGGGATGTCCTCAAGGTCTGGGCCGGTCTCCTCACCTAGGGGCTGCGGAAGGCCTGCCATCTCGCGTGCCCGGTGGAGCTGACGCTGTGTTAGGCGCGCCAGGCGGGCAGGCCAGACGGAGCTTCGAGTTCGAGCAAGCCTCAGACCTTGCAGTTGGCGCGCAGGAAGCGTGGTAATTCTGTTGCCGTGAGGTAGGGCGGCAAGGGCGGGTGCTTGCGCTGGAAGTCGGGAGGTGTGTAGTAGAAGCCATGGCCTGTGAGTGCCCAGGGATGACAGGCCCTTTTGGGTTAGAGAACCGTCCGTGCTGTTATGCCGTCGGCCTCCCACCGCCCCATGCACAAAACCTACTAGATGCCCGTGCGGCGACCTCGCGGCCGAACCTCGCAGCACTCTTCTCCGCCCTCCGCGCGTTCCGTACCATGCGCTGTACTTCATCCGGGGTCAAGACAGCTGAGTCGGTGGGTGCGCCGCCCTGGTCGGCCAGGAGCGATCGTGCCACATCCAGATGTTGTATCTCTGCTCGGCCGATCTGGGCAAAGATACGGGCGGTGTCCCCAATCCTGACAAGGCGCATTGCGCGGCATGTGGCGGCGAGCGCGAAGACTTCCAAGAAGGAGTCAGAGAGTCAAGCTTGCAGAAGAGCAGCGCGGTGATCTCTGGGGGCAAGGTGACCAATGCAGGCCGTTGATACGATCCTGCCATGGGTACCTAAGTACCTGTAGGCTCGGTAGGTAGGACGCAAAGTGTGATGTTCAGTTGTCCAAAAAAAAAAAAAAAAAAAAAAAAAAAAGGAGAAGGTGAGATCGAGTAAGAGGGAAGGTAGGTGACGGGCATCCACGATGGCAACCTGGAAGTAGGCACGCCGCATGCATACACCTTGTCGGAAAGAAAAAGCCGCCGCGGCCGCCGGGGCCACCGGACAGTTCGAATTGGGGGCCGATTTCAGGTTGACGCGCTTCTCAAGATAGCTCATCTGCCACTACTCGGTACACGCTGATACTGCCGGGTTTGTCCGATGAGATCAGTACTGATGTTCCGCCCTGGCTGAAGGTGGGAGAGAACCTAGAAGGTCGCTGCTGCAGTCGCGGAATGACGAGCGTCCAGAACGCGAATCAACCACCCCCGCCCCAAATCAACTGCCAGGCATGTCGGGTCAAGACCACCGCAGCATTGCAGCCCATCAGCTCATCTTGGCCGGCGAGGAACTCGTGGAGGAATTCGGACGGGAGCAGGCACACAAGCACACAGTGGGCCACAGCGGCGACAGAACAGTGGCCCCACCTGCCCCACCCCCGCAGTGATTGGCGCGTGCGCGCTAAACGCTAACGCTGCAGTGGGTTGTAGTGTACTTTGTCGCGGCCAAAATTTCGTTTCTTGGTGGATGGTCAAGCAAAACTGCGATGAGACCCATCTGCCGACTGACAGCATGGCAGCCGACGACACTTCTGATGCTGCGCCAAATGGCTCGCCGGCTGCCGCTGGCGTCGCAAATACCGAGCCGTCCACCGGCAAGCCCAATGACCACCGAGGCAAGCGCGGCGGCCGAGACCGCGGCAACGACAAGTCGACGAAGCGCAAGCATGCGGGCTTCGGCAGCGCGAGGTAATGCCATTGCACCCCCAGCCTGCTCTGCTTTTGTGCTCCCCAATGCCGACACTGACGAGATTACAGGGGCGAGGTCGCCGAC
Organism: Chaetomiaceae sp. R4402; assembly: GCA_023628555.1. Classification (NCBI taxonomy): domain Eukaryota; kingdom Fungi; phylum Ascomycota; class Sordariomycetes; order Sordariales; family Chaetomiaceae; species Chaetomiaceae sp. R4402. Next base: position 117,462 of record JAMAKO010000036.1, on the reverse strand, counting down.
AAGCGCGAGCAGGTCCACAACAACCGCAACGCCAAACGCCGCCGCGTGATCGACGAGGGCCACGACGGGAATAGCTACATGAGCATCGCCTTCACCCCGGAGGAGATTGCCGCCGAGGAGCGCCGCCCGAAGCGCAAGGTTGCCGTGCTGATCGGCTACGCGGGCACGGGCTACCACGGCATCCAGATCAACCACAAGGAGAAGACGATCGAGGGCGACATTTTCGCCGCCTTCGTTGCCGCCGGCGCCATCTCCAAGGCCAATGCCGACGACCCGAAGAAGTCCAGCCTGGTGCGCTGCGCGCGGACCGACAAGGGCGTGCACGCTGCCGGCAACGTGCTGTCGCTCAAGCTGATCGTCGAGGGCGAGGACGTGGTCGACAAGATCAACGCGCACCTGCCCGAGCAGATCAGGATATGGGGCATCCAGCGCACCAGCAACGGCTTCAGCTGCTACCAGGCCTGCGACTCGCGCTGGTACGAGTACCTGATGCCCAGCTACTCGCTGCTGCCGCCGCAGCCCCACAGCTTCCTCGGCAAGAAACTCGCCGAGTCTGCCCGGGCAAAGGGCGTCGATGCCGAGTACGCAGGCCGGTTGGACGACGTCAAGGGTTTCTGGGAGGAGGTGGAGAAGAACGACATCGAGCCGATTCTTGAGAAGCTGGATCCCGAGGTCCGGGCGGAGGTCGTACGGAAAATCCACGATACGGCGGATCAGGACCTCACCGAGGAGGGGATGCCCACGCAGCCCGACGCCGAGGTCGTGGCGCCGGCAGCCCAGGGCGAGGAGGATGCTGCATCCGAACAACCAGCCGGCACCGAGAGCGCCGGGCCGACCGCCCCGGCCTGTGATGCCACTAAAACGAAGCCCGAACGCGAGCTGACGCGCGTGGACCTGGCCCTTAGGGAGGTCAAGGCCGCCTACGTGGCTGCCAAGCGGCGATACCGCGTGACGGCGCCGCGCGTCGAGAAGCTGCAGCAGGCGCTCGACTTATACCTGGGCACGCGTAACTACCACAACTACACCGTGATGAAATCGCACGGCGACCCGTCGGCGAAGCGGCACATCAAGTCGTTCGAGGTCAACCGGACGCCAATCCAGATCGGCGACACCGAGTGGCTGTCGCTGAAGGTGCACGGGCAGTCCTTCATGATGCACCAGATCCGCAAGATGGTCGCCATGGCCGTCATGGTTGTGCGCTGTGGCGCCCCGCTCGACACCATCCTGCAGAGCTACGGCCCGCGCCGCATCAGTATTCCCAAAGCGCCCGGCTTGGGCCTCATGCTGGAGCGGCCCATGTTCACCGAGTACAACAAGCGGGCGGGGAGCCTAGGGCGGGAGGCCATCGACTTTGCGAAATATGAGGACCAGATCCGCGAGTTTAAGGACAAGCACATTTACCGGCGGATGTTTGAGCTGGAGGAGAAAGAGAACTCGTAAGTTTTGTCAGTCCAGCAAGAAATGGTCTGGATGGATGCTAACTTTTGCGCAGCTTCCACCTCTTCTTCAACCAGGTCGACAACTTCCGCACCGACTACTTCCTCTGGGTGACGGCCGGCGGCGTCGAGGCGTCGCACGAGCGCTCCGACCGCACCGAGAAGGTGCCGCGCGCGCTTGAGGCCGAGCTGGGCGACGATGCGGACGGCGTGGAGGAGGTGGGCACATAGAGGCCGCCCCGCGGGGCGGATGTGAGATAGACAAACGAATGTCAATGGCATTAGTCAAGTTGCAGCGTGCCATGTCTTGATGCATTTGCGAACGAATGGTCATAACGTAATTTATGTGTTGTTCGTACTACTATCTGTTGTGTTGGTTGTCCTTGGACTCATCCAGCCCTCGTTGTCTTCCGACCTGGAGTCTAGCCCTAGCCCACCATGCTGGCGTAATCACTGCACGCTCAGGAGTTGCTCAACTCTTGTCAGTTAAGGTAGTCCATGCTCTCATCTTGCTCGCCTTCCTCACTCGCCAGCAGCGGCATGTCCTTACTCTGCTCCCCTTCCTCACTCGTCAGCAGCAGCGAAATGATATCCTCGTCACTGTCGTCCTCCCCGACAACCGCGCTAGCTTCCTCCAGCGGCAGCAGCACATTTTCCTACCCGTGTGGCGCCTGCGCCCCAGCAACGCCCTGCCCCTCCCCCTGACCCGGCGCCTGCGCTCCTCCTCCGCCATCCGCCGCCGCCGCCGGTCCCGCGGGATCCCCCGTCCCAGCTGCCTGACCCTGAACCTGCGCAAGCGGCGGCACCGCCGTGTCCACCTCGGCCCTCTCAAACGTGAACCCGCTTCCCCCTCCTGCTGTTGCTGCACCGCCCGCGCCTCCTGCTGGGGCGGCGGCCGAGAGCGCCTGCGCCAGGTCCTGCCGCTCGGCGTCGCGCAGCGTGTTGAGCAGCGCAAAGACATGCTCCGCATCGGCGCGCATGCGCGCTTCGGCCTCGGCGTCGTGCGCGCCGGGTGCTTTGAGTGGACCGACTGCCCAGAGTTCGCGGATGGCGCGCGTTAGGGTGAGAAGGTCCTCGGTGGATTTGATCTGCACAGGCACGACCGTAGTGAGTTAAGGGTCCGATGGGTGGATGAGGTAGGTGGTGGGAGGTGGGAGGGTGGGTAGCGTACGATCTGGCTCATCATGATCTCGAGCGCCATGCTGCTGTACGCGGTCTGCCCTACCGACGCGGTGTTGTCGACGGGCGCCGTGGCGTGCTTGACTAGGTCGCGGTAGGCTGTCATGATCTCGGCGACGAGTACATTCTTTCTCTCTGTGAAATACGTCAGTAATGCAGCGAGGGAGAAGCCACGAAGCGTATGCTTAGCCAGCATTCAAACATCACTGAACACAGGACACGGTGACACGGACCTAGGAGGTTTTCCGCCGCAGTTGCGTCTCGATTCATGGCGGAATGAAGTGCCGCATTCGGAGCAGCAATCAGAGCCAACGGCAACCTCGAATGTGTTGTCGAAAACAAATGACCACTATAACGGGTGAAAGAACTGTTCGATGCTCTATATCTTCAAGAAAAAGGGCAGTGGTGTGGTGTAACCGGTGATGAGAAAGGCGGGGACTAGGCGAAGATGGCTTTTGTTTGACTTGGAGCCATGGCCGGATGACGGAATGCTTGAGGTGGCCGACATAATGGCAACAGCAGCTTTTCTGTGTCATCAAGGGGTGCATGGTCTAGTGGTATGATTTTCGCTTCGCATTGACCAAGATGCGCTTCTGTGAAAGGTCCCCGGTTCGATCCCGGGTGCATCCACACTTTTGCTGTCCTTTCAAACGTCAGCGCAATTCGAGCTTTTTTGGCAAGCCTCCCTCGTCTGCTAGGTATTTTGCAAGTTGGCATGGCGAGCACGTCAACTCGAAGCCCTTCACCTCCTCGCACGCCGCCCGCAGCCCCGCTTGAGCTGCTTGGTGCCGATGCCCTTGTGGAAGAGGAAGGTGTTCGAGTCCCGCTACGAGGTCCTCATCAAACTTGACTTTGGCTCTGTCTCAACGGCATGGCTGTGTCGTGATTTGAGGTCGGATCATCAAGGCCATGGTCCCAGCCGCTGTGGCCTGGGGATTCAGGTCTAGATCCAGCGTGGAGCTGACGAGCACTGCAGAGCGCATGAGTATGTCACCATCAAAGTCTATCAGACAGGCCACCGCCAAGCGTCCAACGAGTACAAAGTTCTTCAGCACCTGGCGTCCCTGCAGTCAGAACACCCCGGCAGCAAGCTCGTGCGGGTCGCGCTGGACTCCTTCGAACTTCAGGGAAAGGGCGGGGCCCATGTCTGCATCGTGCACTCACCGCTGGGTTTGCCATTAGAAGAACTGCGTCAGTTCTTTGAGGGCGAGAAGTTGCCGGCCTACCCCTGGCTCAAGGGTATTGCCTACCGCATCCTCGTAGCTCTCGACTTCCTGCACAGCGATGCCGGTGTCGTCCATACAGGTAGGCTTCAACTCTTCACCCTACGTCTCTATCATGATTCAGTTGTCGTAACTGGATGCTCTTTCAGATATTCAAGCGGGGAACATCATGTTCAACCTCTTGGCTTACACAGACCTTGAGAAGGCGGTGGAGGAAGAATGGACGAACCCGAGCCTCCGCAAAGTGGACGGAGACCGGGAAGTCTATTTCTCAGCAACCATTGACATCCCGGACGATCTTGGGGCCCCCGTCATCGCGTACTTTGGGGACGCTCAGTTCGGCAGACCGCCCTTTCTTGGTGAGGTGATGCCCGATCTGTACCGGGTGCCCGAAATTATTCTGGCCATTCCATGGGACGAGAAGATTGACATTTGGGAGTTTGGGCTCATGGTAAGCGGCCGACGCCGAACTGAGGCCTCATTCTTTCCGGTGGCTTTTGATTGCTGACTCCATGTAGACTTGGCACATGTTGGAAAGGAAAAGTCTCTTTGACAAGCGGCTACCGAGCCGAGAAGCATCGCGGCCTGATCACTTGGCCAAAATGATATCTCTGATGGGACCTCCGCCGTTGGACCTGATAAAGAGAGGCCGCGACACAACCTCGTTCTTCAGCGAAGAGGGTAAGATTCACTCCGCCACGCTTCGTTCTCGATTGGGTGCATGGAGCCCAGCTAACTGATCATCACGTATAGGGGTCTTCTTGCATCAAGATCTATTGTCCGACGTCACACTAGAGACGGAGGAAGACACCCTGGAGGGTGACGAGAAGGTCCAGTTCCTTGCATTCATCAGGAGGATGCTCCAGTGGCGACCCGAGGACAGGGCTTCCGCCTCTGAGCTTGTAAAGGACCCATGGTTTCATGAGGTGCTCAAGGAAGAATGAGATAGGCTAGGGAAAGCATCTCGGTAACGGTTGGCCTGGTTCTCCAAACTTGAACGCATATGGCGACTAGAAGGCATGCTGCTCGGTCTCCGGCAACTTTCCAGATTATGGGATTTGTAGCTGAACTAAGTGTGCCTGCTAACACCATTTCCCGGATTTGAAATGCTGCCCCGTCATCTACTCTGTGTTCCGCAGGAGTATCTCCGAGTCGGGCCAGGGGCCATCCGGCCGGCCTCAATTGGCAGCACATGCAAGAGATTCCTGCTGATAAACACAACGGTTTATATTAGGCCGTTTGGGATCATCTAGATAGGTACATTGGTTGTCCAAGCCACAAGCGATCCAACCACCCGCTCCATCTGCGGCGGCCGTCCAGGATCTCACCACGAACAGTGCGCCCACCGAACCTTGCCATTGCCCATAATGTGTGGCGGCAGACCGCTCTGCCACTGGGAGCGGTCACGGGATCTTTCTCGGAAGAAGTACTCAGGGTCGACTTCTTCCAACTCATCAGCGTTGTCGGGCAGACTATCGATCCACCGTCGCCAAGCATACTCGTCGCGGTACAGCTCAGCAATGGTGTCCACGCTGACCGCTCCCTTTCCTGTGACTGAACCACTTCCGCCGTCCTGTTGTTGGAGCCAGCGCTGAAATACCTCCAACTGGGGCACGACCGATTCCTCCACATCGACAACCTCGAAAATGTCGGGCGGGTGCCGACGAGAGCAGCCGCGGCAGCACGTCCAGTTCTCCACAATGGCGAGATCGTCCGGGTCCGGCGTCTGCCTGTGCAGCTTCGCTGAGGGGGCTGCAAATTTGAGTCCCATAGGTGCTATTCTGTTGCGCTGAGCCCTCTTGATGCGGTGCATAAGAACGGCAACTCGTCGATCGGGTTGCACGAACTTTCGCCAGAGCAAGACTTGTGTCGTCGGAGCAAGCCCTCGACGACCGTCGGATTGCGGGAGCACCTGCTCTGGGTAGCGCGCTGTCCAGGCTTTGACGGCATCTGCAAACTATTGGCCACGCCGCCGTCAGCATCCTCACACCGCCCCACACAAAAACAAACCGGAGTACAGCACTCACCATCTCCCCACCAACCCTCCTCATCCACATCTCCTCCCTCAGCAACTCATCCACCGCCCTTTTCCACTCGAACCGTATTTTCCCGCCCTCTAGCACCTCCAACCCAGGCAGCGCCGTATTATTCACCATATACCCGCCCCAGCACCCACCATTCAAAAGCCCCTCCCCCAACCTCACCGTCACATTCCTGTTGGCCGTCAAGTCGTAGTCAGCCCACATCCCACGCAGCCCACCGTCCACCCAACCACCGCCGCGCCTCTCTATCGCCCGCAACGCGTCTTCGGGGACGGCAAAGGTTGCCTTGGCGTCATCTTCATGCTCTGCATCTGCCGCGTCGTCGGGGCTGGTTGCGAGGAACCGGTACTCGACCTGGTGGGTGACGCGGCCGTACAGTGTGATGGAGAGCTTGGGCAGCCAGAAGGTAGCAAAGCGGCGCTCGAGGACGCGCTTCTGGTGCGCGGACAGGTGGCGCAGCGCGGACCAGGTGTAGGCTGGGTCGGTGTGGAAGTGGGCGTCGACAAGTCGGGTGAGGATCTGTTCGGTAATGTCGGAAGGCAGGGCCCGCCAGATCGAGGAGAGCGTTGCGGTAGGTGTTGCCATGTTGATGATGCTCTGCGCAACGGGAATGAGTTATGGATGCGCATGTGTGTGTAAGTGGATATATGGACTGTTAAACTTCTTGATCTGGCGTACGATGTCTGGGGTACGAAGTGGTCATTTGGCGTCAACAGGCTTTGAATGAACTAGCAGCCACGTTGTACGGGTTGATACCTACCGCGGCTTCCTCAGGCACATGCCCATATGAGCCTCATGACCGGATGCCACGACCCACCCGAGCCCTCCCCGTGCCCCGGGCAGGAACCAGGGTAATCGGATGGCGCTGGCCGACAGACGGATGCTCAGGATCAGATGAGATTCTGGAAGGTCATGAGCGGAGAAAGGGGCCATAGACAGAAAAGTATAGCGCTCTATATACACATGTACCCAGTATCTTTTGATTATACACAATGGCCCAATTAACAGACGGGCATTTGATAGGCAAACGCCAATTTCGTTACAGCTGCAGGCCCATCGCTCTGAGCTTCGCCCCAAACCGGTACAGCAGCAGCGGCACGGGAATCATGGCGATACAGATGAACCCAAGCAGCGAGTTGCCCCAGCCAAGCCCCAGCGTCTGGTACATGGACGGCCCCGCCAGCGGTAGCAGCATGCCCGCGAGACTTCGAAACACCGTGTTCGCCGCAATGGCCGAGGCCGCGTACATCGGGTAGCAGTCCACTAGGTACGTTATCATCGGGAGGAAGAGGCCGATGATGCCAAACGAGAACGGGAAGAGAGCCAATATGGGGACAATCCAGTGTGTCTTGTAGTAGGCCGCCCAGCCGTACCAGAAGAAGGTGAGGGGAAGGCAGAAGCTGAAGTAGATGCACAGCGGCAGGCGGAACTCAGGCACGAACACGCCGTTGTTGGCCCGCGTGCGCTTGACGACGTCGCGATCCGACAGGGCCGTGACAACACCCCAGCCCGAGAAATTGGCCAACCCCAGGCAGATGTACACGAGCCCCGCGATGCCCAGGCTCCAGCCGTACGTCTCCTGGAAGACGACCGGGATGGTGGTGAAGAGCAGGTAAAGCGTGCCGTAGGCGAAGGCGAGGTAAAGCGAGATGAAGAAGACGAGCGGCGACAGGAACAGAATCTTGGTCGGGCGGATGAGGCCGTTGAGGAGGACACGCGTGGGGCTCTGGTGCTCACTGCCGGGTGCTTCGTAGCAGCTGCGCAGGTCGGTGCGGTTGAGCTCCTGCTGGAGCCGCTTGACCTTGCGCTGCATGAGGACTCGCGGGTTTGTCTCGGTGTTGAACAGCTCCGTCATGCCGGTGATGACGACGGCAACGATAAAGACGATCCAGAAGTCCCAGCGCCACCCGATTGTTTCGGCCACAAAGCTGCCGATGATGGGGCCGATGGTAGGGCCTGAAACTGGTCAGCAATGTCCCGGCAGCGGAGAGGGCATGAGCCGGGCTTACCAATGAGTGGCCCCAGAGTCCAGATGCCCATCGCAAAACCCCTCTGGTCCGGGCGGAACACGTCCGCAATGACGCCGGCTCCCAAAGTCTGCACCTATCAGTTGCTGAAGCACCACGTAGGGATGTTCGGATGTCGTACCAAGCATCCGGCGCCTCCAATGCCGGCGAAGAAACGGAACACAATCAACGAGCCGATCGAGGGCGCCAGCGCACACCCAATCTGCCACAGGCAGAAAAACACATTGGCGGCGCCGAGCACCGGCCGGCGTCCGTACAGCTCGCTGAGCGGCGCCAGGAACAACGGCCCAATGACGTAACCCAGCAGGTAGATGCTGACGGTCATAGTACCGATAATTTCATTGGTGTTGTTAAAGTCGTGGTTCACACTCCCGATGCCGGGCGCTAGGATGGACGAGGCGAAGGGCGTCAGCAAGGTGATGGACGCCAAAAGGCCGACGATAAACCACTTCTTGCGGGCGGGGAAGTTGAGCGGCATGGCAGGGTCGTCCTGGGAGTCCCACCCAACGATGCCCTCGGCGAGATTGGACTCTGGAATCGGCGCGTACGGGATGCGCTCACGCTCGCGGGTGCGCTTGCGCGAGACGGCCGACAAGACACGCGAAACCTTGGACTTGGCGCTGCCGTGCGTCGTGGCGGGCTTCAGCTCGGAGATGCCATGGCCCTGGGAAGGATGTGAGCGTGCGTCGTGGTGTCATAGCGTTAGCGGACGACCCCGTGGCCATGGGGAGGCTTACCTCGGCCAGCTCGACGTCGAGCGCGTGGCCGGAGACAGCGCCCTCGATCTCATCGTGGTCGACGTCGGGCGTGCCATGGAAGGCGTCGTGGTGTTGAGACTGGACCTGACCCTCTGTTGCTGGTTCGACCGAGCCCACCGAGGAGCTCGAGTCGGAGAGCGGATGGGCGAGCTTCTCGGTCACTTCCCCGCCGTGCCTGCCCTCCTGGCTTACGCGCCGCTCCTTTTCGGCCATGTTGAGTGACTGCGAGTGGTTGCTGTTGAAGTGGTTGTGCAGCCTCTTGGCGTGTCAGTCGCTCGGCGTACTAGTACCGCAGCTCTCGGGATCTTCCGGGCCAAGATCAGCCATGGGGTAGAGAACTCCTGAAACGACGGGAGCGTGGGACTGGGCAAGACTTTTGTTGCTGCGACGAAACGGAGCAGTCACCTGTGCAGAGTCGCATCGGGGAGCAAGGGGCAGGCTAGGTTTCGCTGCCGACCGGAGATAGCACGGTAAAATCCAGCGAGAGGTGCGGGACGGCATCCCGAGGCCGGGGTGCAGCGTGGGTGCGGCGTGGGTGATGCGGACGAGGCTAGCCCAAAGAGAGGCGCCCGCGGATCGGGGATGTCGGGGGTGAGCATCAGGAATAACCCAGTGGGCTGCGCTAATTAAGTTAGTGTATCCGTACCTCAGCGTGAGATTCTGGATTCCGCACCCGCTAGGGCGCCTTTCCGTTCTCGCCCCTGTCATCGGATTTAGGGAGACCTAGAAAATCGGCGCGCAAAGGCTGGTTGGGGACAGAGCAGGCCGACTGCATGGCTGTTGGTTGATTCCCAGTTCGTTGGGGCATTCCATGTTGATCGCCCAGCTGCTTGCTCTCGTTCCTGTCGCGCCTGCCCAGTTTTGTGAGCACGCCATCGGCCTGCCTGCCTGCCTGCCTGCCTGCTTGGATCGAGCCTGGGAGCCTGGCTCTCAGTGGCTCCTTCCGACCACGTCCATCCCACCCTCGCTCTCGCGTTTAGGATCTTCGTCGGATGCGGGGGAAGGTGCAGGCCCCTTGCTGATAAATACGCGATACGCAGCGCAGTGCCAGCCTCACCCTTCGCCGCCCCCAACGACAAATAGATTGTTTTGGACACATGTTTTTGGCACAGTGCGTCTGCCGGGACCGGGCAGTCCTAACGTTGACAAACTGCCTTCCTTGCCAGGAAACAATTTGCGACGCATAGTAGTATATCAAGTAGCTCCGCTTATTATTCCGCCAGAGATGGAGTTCGCCAGTCAACATGACACCGCAAACAGTGTGTACCACAGCGGACGAGCAGGCTGGATGATCCGCATCAAAGGAGCTGCACCAGTGCACCACCTGGACGGTTCAGGCGTGTCATAGAAACTCTCTCACGAGTGCAGCACCGCGTCCTGCGCCCTTTCATTCGGCAAGCTGTCAATCACCCGGTCTGTGGCACCACACCTCTTCCCAGGTGCTGGAACTCGATGATTCAGAAGCAGCCTTGTGCATCGCAGCTTGCTGCAAGTAGCTTTGTTTCCACGCCTGGTCGAGTTACACCCGATGGACCAAGCCGGTTGGAATCATGCAGTACTACCCTGACTCGCTTGAGCAGTCCGACTCATTGCACCATGCCACCAGCAACCTCTTGATGTGTACTTGTAAGCGCTAGTGGCAGTCAGCACTTGTAAAGAAACCATTCCACTTGAGCTGACCTGGGACGGATGGACATTCGGAGTTAGCCTCAATGACCGCGGACATAGGCTCTTCTCGTTCGCTGAGGGTGAATGAGGGTGCCGCGCCCAGAACCGGCACACGAGTGAAGCTCGAATCGCAGCCAACTTGAAAACTCGTAAAGTCCAACAACGAAACTACGGGCCGTGGAACAAAACCTCGATCAGCATACAACCTTTCGAAATACCCCATCTAGGAGTCTTGGATTTTCCGAACGAGCCTACAAGTCCCTTCTCTTCACTGTCCCCTCGCCTCCTCGCAGTCGACCTCGACGTCCTGGTCCAGCAGTCCGTACTTCTTCAGCAACGTCTCCAATTCAGCAAGGTGCGAGCACAACTTGCGACCAGCAACCGCGTTCTCATCGACCGGCGGGCCGCACCATGGAGCGCGTTAACACGCCGAGTCCGTGTTGGGCCTAGAAGTCGGCGACCCTGGCGTGCGCCATCAGCGCGTCGAGCGCCACCATCCTGTGCTTGCCCGCCGCCCGCCGCACAGTGCTCGTCATGTCCGCCCCGGCGTCGAGCAAGAGATAGACGAGGAGCCGCCCGGGCGCCTCTGCTACTGCCGCCGCAGGGCCCTTATAGTGGCAGGCCGACCCACCGAGACGCGGCTGGCAGGGCAGGGCATTTGGCTGGACCACCCAGGCGCTCGCATCCAAAGGGTTGTATCCCTTGGTGTCAACGGAGAGGTCCCCGGCCCCCTGGATGGGTGCGTTGTAAAACGCCGCGTAGACCGTTTCGGTGGAGGCACCCAGGTCGCCGGCTTGATAGGCCATCCAGAAGAGTGACGTCCGATTCGCGTCCTTGGCGTTGGCGTCGGCTGGCTTGGTCACATCCTCAAGAAGGCGCTCGACTACGGCCTGCCGCCGCAGCTTGATTGCGTGATGGAGCGCCGACTTGTCGCCCGTCCGTAGCTCGAAGATGGTCGCGCCCTCAGCGCGCAGCAGCCAGAAGGCTTCGTCCTGGCCCATGCAGAGCGCCGTGTGCAAGGGTGTCCACCAGGCCTTGGATTGAGATTGAGATTTGAAGGGTCGCGGGAGCGCCCAGACGCAGGCGCAGAGACCATTCGACGGCACGTCACGGAGAGCGCCGCTCTTGCGGAGCACTCAGATGGCTTGCAGGTCACCGCTGGCGGCAGCATAGTGCAGCGGGAACGCGGTGCCCGTGAACCCGTCCCACAATGCCGCGTCGTCAAGCCAGCCTCCAAATCCTAGGTCGCATATGTTGCCTGCCTCGTTCTGGAAGGCGACACCGAGGGAACGCGCCACCGCACTGAAGCCAAAGTCGTCCTGGACCTGCAGCGGCGACATGTGCTCAAACCACTGTGCAGATTTCTGGGCAGCGTTCCGTGTCAGACCACGAAGTCGCGGCGGAGACCACCAACGGGCTACTGTTAGAGCCGCCCACGCACGTGAACCGGCGAAAGTCGTGGAGCTTGATGTTGGTTACGAAGTAGCAGTCCTTGAAGAGCTCGTAGTGGGAACACGCGTGATGCGTAGCTCGGGGCAGGACCGCGCCGTGGTCGCGGGAGTGGATGTGGCCGCCAGTGCAGGCGAACGACGTATTGGGCGACATGCCTCACGAGCTGAGGAGGCGGTTCAGCAGGCTAGTATTACCTGTCTCTGCCGCTCAGCTCAGCAGGTAGGATGGCGCACGACGGCGAGGGCGTAGAGAACGGGTCCGCGGCGCTGTGGCAGCGTCGGCATGTGAGCGCCAGCGCGGCCAGGTCGACGAGAACTCGGTGCGGGATACCATCGTCTGCGGCCATGACCGCGACAATGGCGACCAGCATCTCGTTGGGGAGACTGTTGAATGAAGCCATTATGCTGCTCTAATGAGACTGTCTGGCATGGAAGCCGCCCTTCTGGTTCAACTGGTCGCCTTGCCTGGCTGACGTTTTTTCGCCGGGAGCAAACAGGGACTGTGTACGGCGGTCAGTTGAAGAGTCAGGAATGAGGGGAAGGGCGCTGAACGATGCAGCCTGCCGCCACCAACGTCACGCCCATGCAAGGGATACTGTACCCAGTGCGGGTGAGCGTCCAAAAAGGGCGACAAGCAGGACGGCAGCAGCACGACGGGTCAAGGTACCATTGCCTTTGCCTAAGCATTCGCTAGCGGTGATGTCTCTATGTCTATCTGCTGTCGCTCCAACCACGCCGGCGATACGCTGATTCTTCTCTGAAACAACTATGGACATCTCCAGAATCGCCCAGACACCAAGGCAGCGATGATAGTAAACACGGTCCAGCCGGCCAGCAGCCCGTCAGTGCTCTCTTTGGTCGTCACAGCAAGCTACCCAGGCAGGCAGGCAGGCCGCTCAGACCCGCTCTCTGGGGACGCCACGGCCCGGGGTTCAGCTTCCGGAGAAGCAAAACACGCCGCCAGCCGTGAACAATCCCGAGCGGTGTTGCGCTCTCATCATCCGGTCGCTGTGCTGCCTTTATGCTGACAAAAAGCAAGAAAAAGCAAATGCTCGTGTGAGAATGTCCGCCTATTTCTTCTTTCTCGTCGACACCGCCACCAACCGCTTCTTGACCGCTTTCGGGATCTTGTCCTTCCTCCTCTCCCGCTTCGCCTCCTTGACAGCCTGCTTGTGCAACCGCTTTTCGTCCTTGTCCTCGTGCTTCCGGCCACGGGGTCGGCCCTTGTCAAACAAACTCTCGTCCACCTCGCTCCCGCTGTCATCTTCGCTCCCACTGAGCGCGGCTCCCTCCTCGTCGGAGCCCTCTTCAGAGCTTCCCCCTTCCGCTTCTTGGTCGCCCGTTTTCTTCGCGGGTACCGCCTGCGACGCCAGCATGTGCTTGTACACGAGCTCGTCGACGGGCTTGTCGGCCTCCTTCTCAATGTCGTACACCTCGTCGAGCGTCTGCGGAATATACTGGTTGCGGAACACCTCGTTGTCCACCTCCTGCGCGGCGGCGGCCTCGTCCGTGTCCGCCACGGCGGGGCGCGTCTCGTACAGCCGCTCGACGGCCTGCGCCAGCGCGGGCTCGTCGGTGGGGCCGTCGGGGGCGGTGATAAAGTTGAAGATGGCGCGGTCCGCCAGCGTGTCGACGCCCTGGCGGCGGAAGAAGTCGCCGACGTTCTTGATGTCCATGCGCAGAAACTCGAGCGCACGCGGGTGGTCGTGCTCGACTGACTGCGACACGTCGATGATATAGAGCTTCCCGTCGTGGTACAGGATGTTGTACTCGCTCAGGTCGGCATGCACCAAACTACAGACCTGGTACAGCCGGCGCATGATGCCCAGCAGCTGGACATAGAGGGCCCGCCACTGCTCGTCGACGTCGTCGCCCGCCAGGCGGGCGTCGCGCAGGCGCGGGTAGGCGTAGCCACGGCGGTCGCCCAGGAAGCTCATGACCAGCACGTTCAGCTTGAGCACGAGCGGGTGGGGGCAGGCGATGCCGGCGGCGTGCAGGCGGCGCAGGTTGCGGAACTCCTTCTCGGCCCAGATCTTGACCATCTTGCGGTTGTTGCCCTTGTCGATGCCGGCCTTGAAGCGGTGCTCGCCCGTGATGTAGCGCTCGCGGTCCTTGAAGACGAGGATGGACGTCTTGTAGATCTTGATGGCGCGCTGGGCCGGCTCGCCGCCGTCGTCGGGGTACAAAACCGCGTTGTACACGTTGGCCTCCTTGCCGGTGCTCACGGCGCCGTGCACCTCGCTGATGAAGCCGCGGTTGATCATCTGCAGCAGGATCATGCGGGTGCGCTGGTCGAGCACCAGCTCGGCCGTGGCGCGGTCGGCTTTGTCCTTTTCACGGTCCTGCGTCTGCTTGACCGTGTCCAGACGGATCTTGGCAGCATGCTTGGACAGCTCGGCAATCTGGTCGTCCACGCTGGCGAAGGTGTTGGCCGTTGGCCTCTGCGGGTTGTGGCGGGGGGCACCGGCGGTGGAAGCGCCCTGGCTGCCGGCGTCAGCGCCATGGAGTTGGCGCTGTCGATTGTATGATTTGGTCAGGTCTGACGACGGGTTGTCAAGCACGTCGTCGTCGAGCTCGTCAGCTGAGTTGAACACCGAGTCAAGGTCGCTGTTGTCGCCTTCGTCGTAAACGGGGTCAGGCGACGCCACCACGGCGTCTGGAGGCTGGCTGTCCGCCATGGCCACGTTTGCTGCGTAGTCTTGCACAAACCAAGGCCGTCGTCTTTTGTGAACCACACCCCGTTCTGCGAGCTCGTGCCGATGTTTCAACAGCCAACGGCGAAAGAGTTGGTCACGGTGTGAAGGAGAGGACGCCGAGGTGGTCATCATTGAAATTTTGGTGGGGTTGACCGCTTATCTTATCCTGCCGCGGGGTAGTCGCCTAGGTTCTAGACAAGCGACAATCGCTTGTGGGCTGCAATGCTGAGATAGGACAGGCAACGTTTTGTGCAGCAAGTCTTGGGGTAAGCAAAGTGGACAATGAAATTTTGTCGATGGGATTGACCGGAAAGGTGAGTATGACAGGTTTCGGTAACGTATGTTCCTGGCCGACGTCGAATGCCGCAGGTTAATTGATGTTGATGGTGGTTGTACTCAGTAGATGAATTGGTGCAGAAGTGCTTGAGGCGGATATGACACCAACCCAACACAATTGATCGACTGAGACTGACGTCCCGCCTTCCCAATGGATGGGAGGTGCCTACCTCAGATTTTTGACATTAGCAGACTTGAGAAATACGTTCCTACCTTGGGTGCATCGCGGTTGCGCTCGGTTGTCGCGAGGACACAAGATGACCGAGCCTGATTCTTCGAGTGCATCATTCATCCAATTGCAAACGCGGTTGTCTGCTTACTGTGCGGCTTCCACGAGCCAAGAATTGCTAGACACGACGAGTATCTGGGGAGCTTTGAGGCGGGGCCATGCC
This sequence comes from Chaetomiaceae sp. R4402, assembly GCA_023628555.1. NCBI lineage: Eukaryota > Fungi > Ascomycota > Sordariomycetes > Sordariales > Chaetomiaceae > Chaetomiaceae sp. R4402. Next base: position 102,254 of record JAMAKO010000036.1, on the reverse strand, counting down.
CTTGAGTTTTTTGCGTCCCTCCCCTCTGAGCAGGTAGCCGATGGGAGTTGGTGATGGCGCGTCGGTCTTGACAGTCGCGCATTGAATCCTTGCTGCTCGCGCGGCGGTTGCCAGGGAGCAGGCATTTCGTGGCCAAAATATTCGGTGACGATACCGGGCGCCTCGTATCAGGGGCGCAACTCCGCCTGTGATTGCTTTGTACGGTTGTCTTGCTGTGCAAATTAAGCTCTCATTCAGTGTCTTTATATTTTCTCTCCATCTCGTCTTTCCCATTGTATTCAGCATAACACAGTACCATTGACTTGGGCCAAACGCTCCTTGCTCGTGGTACTGTGTACCTGCCAATGGAGGCTCTTTTTTCGTGGACGCAGCGATCCGCAGCCTTACCCCAAGCGGCTAGCAGCTTGGGGAAGCTGGAACCCCGAAACGGCTGGGATGACGGACATCTGCAGCCGCCTGTTGCACAGTGGTTAGGTTTATCTTATCTGAGTCGCAGCCTTCCTGCAGCTGCTGGACACTCTCTGTCTCAAGATCAACTTTGTCTTGGCCATCACATCCGTCACAATGCCGTAGGCCGTGCATTCAGCACCGCCTGCAGCACGCACCGCCATTTCCGTTTCTTGTTTCTCTCAACATTCACCGCCCTTCCCCTAAAATGGCCTCGCCCAGACCTACATCATCGGCCGAGCCGCACTCCCGACCGACTTCGTACCATGACCTACCGTCACCCGCGTTCGACGCCGAAGATGTCCCCGTCGAGGTGCTCGTCAGGCACCTCCTCGCCGCGAAGCAGTCGTTGTCGTCCATGGCGCTCGTCCTGCGCGCCCACGACCTCGCCACCCACGCCCGCCAAATGCACGAGGAGTCGGTCGTCCTGGGCGCCCAGACGGGGTCCCTGCGTCAGCTGATCGACTACCAGGTGCGCGTGTTACGCAAGGTCCGTCGCGGCATGGGGCGCGTCTACGACAGCGGCCGCCGCGAGTTCAAGCACCTCATCCGCACCCTGGACGCTGCGAACGGGAAGCTGGAGAAGACGATGCAGATGCTGCGCGATACACAGGTGGAGGCCGTGTTCCGCCCGCCGGGGGAGGAAGTCAAGTGCTTGATGGACTTTGTCGACGAGAACAGCGTTGAGGCAATGCGCGATGCGCTGAAGGCGAGCATCGCCGAGCTGCAGGTGAAGGCTACCCGTTTCTTTTTGCCCCCAACTTCCCGCTGACGGACCATTTAACAGGCAGCCCAAACCTCCTTTGACGGCGACCTGCTCCGCCTCGACAACGACCTGCGCCAGCTTCAAAAGACCATCTCCGCCGCGCCGGCGCCCGAGTCCCCGACGTCTTCGACCGCCTACCAGCCGATCCCGCACCTGCTCGCCTCGCTAGGCGACCACTCGCAGGCCATGGCGCAGCACCTGACGTCGCTCAACAACCACTTCGACATGTGCGTCAAGGCGGTGCGCGCGACCGAGGGCGGCGCCGCGCTGGCGCGCCGCCGCGCGGCCGAGGCGACGCACGACGACGGCGCGCCCGTGTCCATCTCGGGCGTCATCACGGAGCAGGAGTCGCACCTGCCGGACCTCGAGCCCATGCTAGACCCGCACGAGCGCGCCGAGATCGCCCAGGTCGTCGTGCAAGACGCGCCCGAGGTGGACGAGGTCGTGGCCGAGATCCAGGCCGTGCTGCAGCGTATGGAGCACGAGTTCGGCGCGCTCAAGGACCAGGCCGACCGCATCCGCGCCGCGTACCTGGCCACGGTTGCCGCGTTCCAGGTGCTGGAGGAGATCGGGTCGCGGCTGCATAGCTATGTCGCCGGCCAGCACGAGTTTGCGCAGCGCTGGGCTGCCGAGAAGGAGGTCATTGTTGGCAAGCTTGACGAGATGGACGGCATGCGCGCGTTTTACGAGGGCTACGCCAGCGCGTACGACAGTCTGCTGCTCGAGGCCGCGCGCCGCCGGGCGGTCGAGGACAAGATCCACACCACGCTGCGGAAAGCGCGCGAGAACGTCGACAACCTGGTCGAGGCGGACCGCAAGCAGCGCGAGCACTTCCGCCAGGAGATTGGCGAGTTCCTACCGACGGACCTGTGGGTCGGCATGAACGACCCGCTGAGGAGGTGGGAGCTGGTGCCGGCCCGGGAGGGGGCCGGGTCGGAGGCACGGGAGGAGCTGACCACGCCGACGCTGCTGGCGAGGCCGACGCTCAAGATCAAGCCGCCGACGCGGTAGCTTTGGGGATTGAATGGAACAAAAGTTGTTACTATCATTGGCGTTTTGCTGACACAAGGGAGTGGGTTTGGCTTTGGCGTTGGCCGTTGTTTTGGGTACGGAGTCTTTGAGCATACCCCTGGGCTGGAACGGACGGACGGACGGTGCTGCAGAGCTGAATTGTACGCTGTACTTGGAGATATCACTTCTTGGTCGGTCTTGATCTGAACTTGAAAATACCTTACACAGTGACCGCTTTGCTGTTGACCGGAGTGGTCTTTGTCGTCCCTAGAACAGCTGAGGCGTGAAGTGGCAAGGAAATGTGGGGCACGCACCTGCTCACCACCCGTGCAGTGTTTCCCATCTCCCGTTTCACAAATCAACCTCAGTTCACCACACCCTCCACATCTCAATCGCCACGATCACCTCCCCCCGAGCATAGCACACCACACCCTCGCATTTATCACCCCTGATAGACGAATTCTGTCCAGCGCACCAGGATAAAGAAAGCAATGAAATCCTGGACTGCCACCGCCCTCGGCCCGCCCACCCCCCACAGCCTCACCCTGACCTCGTCCCAACCCATCCCGACCCTCCCGCCACACTCAACCGCCCTCCTCCTCAAAATCACCCACGTCTCCCTCAACCCAGCCGACCTCGTCCTGCTGCAGACCCTGCCGCCCTGGCTGCCCTTCCGCCGGGCGCCGGTGCCGGGGCTCGACTTTGCCGGGGAGGTCGTTGCCGTCGGCGATGCTGTGCCCAGCTATCACGATGAGCGGGAGGGGGAGGAGGTGCGGTTTAAAGTCGGTCAGCGGGCGTGTGGTGCGGTAGGGCTGTGGGAGGTGTTCTTGGGGAGGGGCACGCTGGCGGAGTATGCGGTTGTGGAGAGTCGGTTGGTGGCGAGGGCGCCGAGAAGGGAGGGGTGGACGGGGAGGGAGGCGGTCGGGGTGATGGGTATTGCTGGGCAGACGGCACTGTCGATGGTGAAGAGGGTGGTGGCTGGGAGGCAGGAGGAGAGGATGAGGGGGTGGAGGGTGTTGGTGAATGGGGCCAGCGGTGGGGTGGGGACGTTGTTGGTGCAGGCGTGTAAGGCGCTTGGGGCGGAGGTGTATGGTGTGTGTTCCGGGGCGAACCAGGGGATGGTAAAGGGTCTCGGGGCGAATGAGGTGAGTTCAGCTTTAGGGTGCGAGTTTTGGGGCGTTGAGGAGACTGACGGCGGCAGGTCATCGACTACCGGGAACATAACCCGCTGGAAGAATATCTGGCGCAAAGATGTGGCGAGCAGCCGTTCGATGCGATCTTCGACTGTGCGGGCAGCCAAGCCCTGTACTCGCACTCGCCGCGGTACCTCAAGTCAGAGGGCAAGTTCATCACCATCGTCGGCGGCTGGTCGCAGGGCGTGGTGCCGTTCGTGAGGAACAAGCTACGGCCTTGTCTAGTAGGCGGCACGCCTCGCAGCTACGACTTGTTTTTGCTCAGTGCATCCGGACAGATTGCCAACGAGGTCGCGGCCTGGGTTGAGCAGGGCGTCATAAAGCAAGCAGTCATTGACATGAAGTATCCCATGGAGCAGCTGGTTGAGGTGAGTGGGCTCCAGGGAGAGAGGTCTGCGTGGGTTAACGAACTGACATCTTTTTAGGCACTCCAAAGGCTGGCGACGGGCAGAGCGAGGGGGAAGATTGTTATGGAGCTCGATGCCACGGCCTAGGTAGCAGCAGACGATGCAATCCCCAGCCTGCTAACTTTGAGAGCCAACTGCAAGACGCGACATCAATCAGTCTCGCTCAATGAGTAGCAACACTCTGCGGTCCAATGCTCTCCTCTGAAGGCAGCTCGGCTACCAGCCGGATTGAATCATGGTGTAGAGGGTCATTGATACGACCCTGATGGAGTCACCCCACAAGTTATGGAACTTGCATTTCGAAACTACATACCTACGAAGGTAACTTGAATGATGCTGGCTAGAAGTAACCCGGCTTGTAAGTCCTATTCCCATTCGCATCCGTTTGCCACCCCCCTTTAACATTCCTATACACCTGAGCCCTGTTCTCATTGACGATGTTGTGCATTTCCATCCGCTGCTTCGCGGCCGCAAGCCCCTGCGCGTACTGCTGCGCCTGTATTGCCATGGCTTGCTGCTGCATGGCCGCCATCTGCTGCTGCATCATCATTTGCCTTTGCACCACCTCCGGATCAGTCGTCAGCGGGAAGCACCCGCGCGGGATGGCCCCCGTCAGGAACGGACGGCCCGTCTCCTGATCCGTCAGCGTCGAGACCGTCTGCAGGACATTGTTCACACGAGTATACAAGCTCGACGGATCCTCCATCGCCAGCAGGATCCAGTACTGCTCCACCCCGCGCCGTGTCAACAGCGGCATGCCGTTTGGCACGACCGGCGGCGTGGGGTACATGACGGCATGCAGCAGCTGGTCGCGCATGCGGATGCGCCCATTGACCGGCTGGACGGGCGGCGGCGGCGGGAACGTGCGCGTGGCCAGGCGGTGCTCCAGCGGCGTCTCGAAGGCGCGGTACCAGTTTACCAGCCAGGCGTCGAGCTGGTGCAGATCGGTCGGCGAGGCTTCGTCGTTGGCGGCGACCTGCAGCGGCGGGAACTCGTCGGCTCCGTGGCCTGCCGCCGCTATCAGCGCGCAGAACTCGCGCGGCTGGAGCACGTGGGCTGACTCGCCGGCGAAGTGCGCGAAGACTGCGTCGATGAGCCGGGAGAACATGGCGGATGGGGTCTTGGTCGGCGTGATCAGCGTTCCCCAGTATGCCTCTGGCGGAACTCGCGGTTGCGGCGTGCTCGTGTCCATGTTAGACACCTTGGCTTTTGCGACGCTCCTGGGCATCGGATCAGGTGGGCTTGGCATGCGTGCTTCGCGATCGCTGGTGGCAGGTGCAGGTTCTCGACCCTTGACCACCCTGTTTCCATGCCTGTAGATTTCGTATGTGTGGTCCGCGGTGTGGCCGCCGGCATACGACTCCGTGACGTGGCAGTCGGCGCAGGAATCATAGTCGGGACAGACTAGGCATCGTAATCGGACCCGGGACTCCGAGATGTGGTCCTCACAGCCGTTGCAGAAAAATGCATCGTCTCGCGTCTGTTGAGCGGTGTGCGTTTCCATGGTAGGTGGAAGGTAGATAGGATTAGACGGCTTTAGAGGCGACGCGATGCTCTGGCCACACGAGAGTGGATAGATGAGGTTAAATTGAGAACTTCAGAGGAACAAGGACAAGAGTGTCCGACGTTGGAAGTCATAAGCAGTCAGTCACGAGTTACCCGTTTATACTAGGAGGCAGCTAATCCTCTCTGGGCGCACTATTGGGTGCGGCTGAGAGAAAGCATCGACGGAAGTATCACCAGCCGTTGCTTCGCACTCCGTCATTGTGGCAATGCAAAGCGAGTAACTGGAAGCAGGTAAGTCACGCTGTTTCTCATAAAAGCCCAAATGGTTCCTAACTGTACCTGTAGTTATGGCCTGGCTACCTAGTCGTCACCGATCCACCGCCTCAACATTGAACCCAACGCCAGGCTGGGCCCATTCATAGCATCACCCACAACATCATGGATACCTACCACACCACCTTACACTTTGATGTATGGAACCTCCGTGGGCTGGAAAGCTCGCTCGCTGAGAACGGATTGGCTCAGAGGAACGCGTCCTCACGATGCCGTCCGGCTGGCCGTTCTGCTTTGTAGGTTGGTTCCGGAGTGTCAAAGCGTTTGACCAGTGCGTCGTCCCAGTTTTACACGGCAACAAAGTGCTTGCACAGGGACGCAAGCATCGACAAGGAGCTGGGCAGGACCAGGATGAAGCGGTACTGAAGAAGCAGAGAAATGCCGTGACAGAACAGAATCGGTGATTGGGTACCTGGGATGGTGCGCGAATCTTTGTGGCAAGGGTCAACGGGCAAGAAACTACCTTACAGTCGGGAGAGGGAGATACTATACTAGTAGCTATAATTGTCGTATCACCAGGAAGATCATACCTATAGAGCTCCTGAGTAACATGTCCTCAGTTAGAGGGCTTATATGAAAAACATCCTAGACTTTAGACGCACAATTAGGTTTTGTCATGAGATCCAGCCATGTTCGCCCTCGTTATTGTCGAGCCGCTCCATGCTTGACAGAGTGTCCTGTTCCAGAACGTCAGCAAATGGGTCATCAGGAGCACCCCGGTTAAGCCTCAGCCTGGAGCTGTTTGATATTCTGAGACATGCCTCGACTGGGCGGCCCGCTGCTAACAAGTAGTTACGTCAGCCAGGGTCGCTGACTTACCTAGTTTACCTCCAACGCGATGGGCAGATCGTAGATCACTCTCGGTTGTGCCGGCGTGACCAACTACCTACCAACATAAGATAGTCTATGTATGTGCACCACCGACTGAGTGGTTAACGGTGGACCCCCGCATCACCGGCATCTACTGTGATCTATGAGGTGCCATCAGCCGGCACGGATGCTGCTTTTCAGATTTCAGTAGTAGTAAGAAAGATCTCCGTCTTGCTTGGCGTCAAGCACCAGCATGCCCAAGCGCCACGCAACCTCAGCCATTCCGGCACTCCACAAGACCAGCGTCTCGTCATAGTCAGGCTCCGGCCGCGGTATGGGGTAAGGATAGGGCGCTTCTTCCCCTTCGTCGTTGAACCAGGGCAGGTTCGCCATCTTGCCGCCGTCCGTCATGACGAGCAGAACGCCCTGGTTCTGGACGAAGTCTGGCTTGTCGACGATCAAAAAGCTCCGGAACGGCTCGGTGCGCTTGTTAACAGGGGTCTGCTCGTAGTGGTAACAGGGATGGACTCGCCGGGTGCCGCCGTCACTTCTGGCTGGATAGCCGGTGTAAGACACCTATCGAAAAGTCTGGTCTAGCCGCTAGCCGGGCGCGATGCTGCGTGATCAGAGTCGAGAGGCTAGTGTCCTGCGCCGGCGCACGGAATTCGAGATGAAGGGTCTTGCCATGGGGAAGGTGCCGCGCAAGAGACGTCGTGAAGGACTGTGCGGTGGTTCTAAGCGCCTCAGCCCGGCGGCCGTCGGGAACGCAGGCAAGGAACGGTGCGTAGACAAGGTAGACCAGATCCGTGTCCGAAGGCGAAGCCTCCTGGAACTGGGCGACAGCGACCAGGACTCCGGTCTCTGCACCTATTGTGATGACAGCTGACGCCACGCCGTTGACCTCACCGGCCGGGGTGTCCGCTCCGTCACGAACGATACGATCAACCGTCTCGTGATCCAGCCCATCGTCCGGGGGCTGGCCCTCGTCCTCGTCTGCCGCAACGTCCAACGTCTCGTCCTCCAACTTGGCGCCCCAGGCCATGTGCAACAAGTCCATGCTGACCGAGTGTTGGTCGTTGGGCGTCACACGCTCCACCGCGATATCGATGCGCTCCGGCAGCACCGGGTTCACGTCGTCATCCCCGCCGTCTCCCGGCGGCCCAAACTGGTCGGGGGAGCTCTCCAGGCGGTACAGCTCTCCGGCGCGCGCACGCGCCGGGAACCGTCGGTCGAAGCGCACCCACAGCAGCGGGCCGACGAGGTCGCGTGAGTCGGGGTTGGGCCGCCGCCGTATGAGGGCTTCAGGCCGTCCAGGGTCGCCCAGATGAGGAAACCGTAGCGGCGCTCGTCGCTGGGCGAAGCCGCTAGCTTGGAGATGAGTGGCCTCGCCGCCGCCGCTGAGTGAGATGCCTGCCGCTTGCGGTGGGCTATCTCGCGACGCTGGTGGTCGACACACGCGAGGACGCCGGGGGATGAGCCGTCGTGGGTCTGCCAGTAGACTTCCCACTCTGGCACGTACTCGCCGATGCGAAATCAATCTTGAGACAATCCAGCAGACGCAACGCTAGCCGCACCACAGCCGCCTCAACGGGGCTGCTGTTGTCGACGGTCGGCCCGGGCCGGGCCAGGAAGATTTGGAAACGAACGACGGGCCAACCTTGCTCCTCTTCTCCCGACCACGCCGATCGCATCTTCGCGACCATCGCTTGGTTGCCGTTGTGGTCAAGGAACTGGTCGAGCACCCAGAAGCTCCGCGGCTGGTTCTTGCGCGCCGTTTGGGCGGTTCTGGCCATCGTGCCGTAATTTGTGGTCGAATGAGTGTCCGCCCCTGGCTGGTTCGGAATAAAACAAGATAGAATTCTGGCAATACACGATGTCTTGTGGGAATTGGGGCCGGGATCAGCTAAAAGGATTAGGATGTATGGTTGTCAGTTGGTTCGAGCTATGACAGGTGCTCTCCAATGGTCCGGTTCCTGAAACAAGTGCACGCAACAACGTCCCTAACCCAGGCACGGTATCTGGCCGTTAGCTCTGTATCACACCAGACAACCCATTTTCTTAAGTTCCGCTGTGAGGATTTCACGAATTCTCAGCTGCCACGACGTGCGCGCAATCCCGCCTATCTCCGTATCCCGCAAAAGGCAGACAAGCATGAAGCGCGTGGTTAAGGTAGGCGACGAAGAAGTCTCACGAGGGCAGCAGCTTGGTCATGTCCAATGGTGGTACATTCAACTGGCTTCGTCCACCGGGCGGGCATTAGACCGGAACCCTGCCAGCGCATCAGTCCACCTTCACTGGCACACTGGAGCGCTCATCACACACTGCAACATCTGAAAGCACTCCGCAAGTGTTTAAACGAAATCAGCACTCGAGCGTGCTCATTACACAAGCACTGAAAGCACCACCAATCAGAAAACAAACAAAGCATTGCGCTGGTCCATAATCATACTCATATTTCTGATATCTGAGACCTATCCTATCCTAACCATGTACTAGCGTGAAGTCCGAGGACGCTTTCTCCCCTCCCTACCGCGTGTTCATTACCTCCGCTCGAGGAAGAGAGACAACAAGCCCTCGGAGCAAGCCCGCTTATGCGTCCATTCCCTCGTCCCGTCGTCGTTCTTGTCCCTTGTTCTTGTGCATCCTCCCATTCCCTTCCAACGTAAACTTTCGTCCCTGGGCCCAGGACGTCACGTGACGTCACAGCCCATCGACACTACCACCGCCCATCCCCCGTTGCCGACGCGTGCCGGAGCCGGCCAAGACGCGCGGCAGGGGGAAAGACGGACGACGGGTGTGCGGGGGAGGCAAAGACAAGAAGAAATGCGAGACAAGAGAAGAAACCGCAACCCAAAACACAACCCGTTATGCGAAGAGCCCAAAGACAGAGAACGCCGTTTTGCCCAATGTGACCAGGCCAAGGCACTAGGTCGGAGGAGAGAAGAGAGAAGAGGAAGAGTGAAACGGAGAAGACACGCTGCGGCGCGAGAGACCCAAGGTGCGCCGAGCGAGAAGAAGAAGGAATCCCATAAACGAGATATTTTACACTCCCGTTTTCATGCCATCGTACCAAAAGGAGAGAAAGAAAGAGACAACCCAAACGCCGCGCGTCGTCAGTATGACGCGATATGATTCCCTGGTCAAAAGCAGCACAGGAACTCCTCCATCGTGCAGAAGCGGAAAGGACAGGGAAGTATTAGAAACCGCGGCACAGAAGCCACGGTAGGTTGAGGTCAAAGCCTCGATGGACCTTAATGTCGGACCGGGAGGGAGAGGCCAACCAACCGACCGCAACCGGCCGGTGTACACACCCGTGCTTCTTCTTTCCCTCCCCGGTTGACGGGGACGGAGCGGAACCATTCACTGTTCCCCGTCCATGCTAACCCCTAATCGCCGCCGGACCATAAGTGTCCGATCCATTAAACGGAAAACGATCACGCGCGCGCTGGTAAAGATACTCGATTGGCGACGATGATGACGTACCGGTCAGGGGGATGAACCCCCCTGAGAGCGGGTGCGGCTGGCCGGTCGCGGACAGCGTCCGAGGCGGCGGCGGCGGGCCGGCCAACGGGCTCCCCATGGTGGTCGGGTGCTGCAGGTGCAGGTGCTGGTGCTGCGGCAGGCTGTTCTCGAGCGGCGACTCGGCGGGCGAGCCCCCGATCACCTGGTACATGGGCATGTGGGCGAAGTACGGGTTCGGGTCGTGCGGGTGCAGCGAGTGGTGCTGGGCGGCACCGGCACCACCGGTCGAGTAGTGGTGGTAGTTGCCGCCCATCTGGACGGGGCTGCCGTCGTAGCTCGCCGTGGTGCTGGCGCTCACGTCGTCACCCCCCTCAGGCCGCCCGGCTTTGGACGACTCCCCTTTGCCCTGCGAGATCTTGGGCTTGCTGCCGAACTGTGAGGCGGCGAATGTCAGCAAACTCGGTGTCTTGAAAGGACCAGAGTGAAGCTTGCCTCCCATCTGCTCCTGGGCGGTTGGCGTGCGCAGGTCAACGCGCGGTCCGGGGATACCTACAAAGCACCATTTATTGACAATCTCGTCGTACGTGGCAGGTGCGATGCTGCTTCGGGGCGAGTCCGCTGGGGACGCAACAGCGGGGCCGCTGCTTGCCGTCGTCGTCGGCGGTGAGTTGTCGTCAGGAAGCTCCACCACCCGAGGGCCCACGTCCTCCTTCGTGACAGTCGGCGCGGCGTCCGGCTTCTTCCGCCCCTTCATGTACAGGCCATCCGACTTGCTGCCGGACATCTCGTTCTTGGCGTTCTGAATGGCCCTGCTGAGCGAGTCACCGAAGTCGTACCGGAGCGCGAACTGGCCGCTGGGGCCCGACAGGCCCTTGGACAGGTTGTCGCTCGGAAGGTCGCCGGCACTCCTCACGCCCTTCAGCCTGAGGCCCGAAGAGCCAGACTCCCCGAGGTACTCGTGGATCGATTTGCTGTCAGGAACCGCGCTGTCGCCGAACTCGTCGGTTGCGTTGGAGTCTTGCCTTGACTTCTGGCTGGCCGGAAGGCTTGGGCGGCGGTTGCTCTTGGGCAAGCCGTTCAGAGGGCGCGAAGCAGCGCCAATAACGCCCTTCTTTCCGTTCTGGGGCAGCATCTTCTTGCGGAAGTCGACCTGGAAATTAGTGCCGTTGTTGTTGTCCCAATACTCCTGCCCGTTCACGGTGTATCGGACGCAGAAGTACAGGGTCTTGGCCTCCAGATTGGCCAGGTCGGACAGCTTGATGGTGAAGTTGAACCTGTCCTGGCTGTGGGGGGTGTCAACTGGGCGGATCTCGCTCACGTACTCAGCCGCAACCTCGGATGTTGTCTTCCAGTAGTCGAGCGTGAACCGGCAGACAACGTGCTTCTGGAACGCCAGGTTGGCCACGGCCGCGGACCCGACGAGGGACTTTTGGTCGTGCGAGAGCCACACCCGCTCCAGGCGAACCGGCTGTGCCTTGCGCACCGGTGTCTCCACGGGAAAGTTGCTCATGATAATCTCCCACTCAAAGGGAGGCGTGCGCGTGGCTGACCGCTCGTCGCCCGCGAAGGGGTACTCGGCGTCGCTCTCGTAGGCATCAACAGGCGAAGACCCGGCACTGACAGCAAGCGGCCTGTCCACCTGCAGAAAGTGCCTCACATGCTCGAGGTGAGAATCGAAGTGGACCGCTTTGGAGAAGGTTGGAGTGCCTGGCATGCTCGAGGGTCGCCGCCGGGACGCAGGACGCAACGCCGGCCGCACGAGCTCGCCCGACTTTTTCCGCACCATCTGCGGCTTTCGCTGCCTATCCTCGTCAGAATCATCCTCGGACCCGGTAGCCGAGCTGCTAGACGACTTGGTCAGCGAGATGTGCGGTTCCGTGGCCGATCGCGCGTGCGTGAACCGCCGAAGCGACCCAGACGCGAGTTCGCCTAGCGACCCGGTGCTGAAGCTGTGATGGATCTCGCCGAGAGCGTTGGCTTGCGTTGGGGAGATGACCAGCGCGCCTCCGTCGGGCGCCTCCTTGGCGCCCGTGATGCCGATAAGAGGCGGCCGCGCCCGCGATTGCGGGATTTGGCTGATCGCGTCATGGAGTTCCTTGAGGTTCCCCACCCCACGGCCGCGCACCTCGGGCAAGTCGTCATCGTCGCTCGCAGAATCCGGAGGGGACATGATCGCGCCGTTCGGTATCCCCCTGTCGCCCGTTATTGGTGGTGGCGACTGCCGCACGCTGCTGGCGGCCACCATGCTCTTGAGATCTTCTGATGTCGCCTCGGGCGACGGCTGGTTCGCGCGGGGTTGTGTGACTGACGGTGTTCGCCGGTGCTTCGTCAAATATGACGTGGAGCGCGGCAAAACAGGTCTTGAGCTGGTGTTGTGGGGTTGATGAATCGATGGCCTCCGGCTCCCATCAGGTGATGGAGGACCCGACGAAGCCGGGGACCGGGACGGCGGGGTGTACGGCATTTTGCACGTACTGACCTTTGCCAGGAGCAGAGCTGTCTCCACAGACAAGAGGGTCAAGAGAGTGGAGTCGAGTGAGGATGGGGTAGGTATTTCCTCAGAGCCGGGTCATCGATGGGGCTGTAGGGCACAAGCAGGTCAGTTTTGCGTTGGTCCGATTTAATTCTCTTATCTTGTTTGCGAAAGAAAGAACGAGCGCTTTGGCCTTCAAAGAAGAATTGCGCAAAGCAGTGCGGTGATTGTGTGGCCAAAAATGCAAGCGGGAGCGTGTTATTACTCAGAGCTGTGACCAACACCTACCTGCTTCGACTAATGCTGACTCGGACCGCGCGGATGGAGACAGGAGCCAACTGGGCAATATTCCAGCAACAAGTTGGACTCTTGCAGATCCGGGGCAATTAAGCCGATGGTCAAATGCCGTGTGGTAAAACCTTCGGCTTCTGTCACAAGGCGCCTTCCTGGGGGCGGGGGAAGTGCCGCAGAGTGATGGTGGTCAACTCGTTATGTCTGGCAAGAACCGGCCAACTCGGACCGCGTGGTTCTGCTTCCGGTTGCGAATGTCGCTGAATCCGCCCGATCCGGCACTCGGTCGCTGGCAAGGCGGCCGATGAGCTCGTCGAAGGACCGGACTGGTCGAAGTATCCGGGCGAGGTGTGAGGTCGTCGATGATAGAGCGACTCTCAGGAAGCTGTCCTCGGTGTTGGCTGCGTGCTGTCAGCAGCCTCCCCCGGGACGAAAGCTATAAACCTCGGTGGGCTTGTCAAGGAAAGAAACAAAAAAACGCGGCGTGTTTGGCGGCGAGAAAGGAATGGGGTTGCTACTCGACCGGAGAGCGGGACCGAGCTGGTTTTGAAGCAGGACGGGCCCCTTGGTCCTTGGTCAAGGGGGGACGGGGACGGACGGGGGGGGGGGGGGGGGTGGAGGGGTGGGTTCGAGATGGGGGGAGCGTGGGCAGTGGCAGGCTGGAACCTTTCACCTCGTACACTACACTGCTGCGCACCTTGTAGTTACACTGCGAGTCCAGCACGAAGACTCGTTCGGTGGCGGCGACAAGCCGTTGATGCAGGCAATATGCGGTGCTGATGGACGCTGCAGGAAGCGGGGTCGATAGAGCTGCAAATCGATGCGTTCGTGTCGGCAAAGGAGGGCTGCAGAAGGCAGAGAATGGACGGGGGGATGGAGGAGGAAGACGAAGGCGGCGATGGTGGATGGAGTCTGGAGTAAGCAGTTGGAACATGCACCCATACCGGGCAGGCAGGCAAGGAAAGATACCGGATAGGACGAGGGGCCAGGGGTGGGAGGGAGGCGTGAACCAAGAAAAACCGTGGACCATGCAAGGCCAATGCAAGGCTGGTGGGTCCTTCTGTGTGTGTCCCACCTTCGCTAAATTTTCTGGCGGAGTGGGTCCGATGGCAAGACGGCCATACGCCTAGCCCATGCCATTGTCGAGCGCGCCGACTGTGCCTGCCCGCTGCGTATCTGCTATGCTACGTCGGCGCACTGTGAGAGGGAGTCGCTCGCCCGAGTCCGACAATGCTCTCCCATCCTCGTCAGCTCAGCTCAGCGATCCGATCCGAGACCGATGCCGGCAGCAGGTTCACAGGAAGACGTTGTGTGAATCCGTGCGCCGAGGGCGCTGCCCTCCACTGCACTACACCGCACTGCGGATGGGAGCATAATTCCAACAGCACGAACGTGCATCTTTGTCTGTTGAGAGAGCCGGGCATTGCGCTGATTCCGGCTTGGATGGCGTTTCGCCGTCCACGCTTCATAGTTACACCCGCAAGCTGTCTCGAAATCCGAGCGCGGCGCTCGAGGCGGTCAATGCGAGGTACACTATCTGGCTACATAGACTTGAAGTGTTCTCAGTTATCGTCGTGCGGTTGATCTCAGACGACCTCAACTGCCCGCAGTTGACATATGGTGAAACAGCCTAGGTAACAACCGCAGCGTAACATACCGTAACGCCCTTGCCCCTGTCCGGTGGAGGGATGTTTCCTCCTTGGCAGTTGGCTGAGCAAGCAGCAATGACGTCGATGGAATGCTGTGTCGTCGCAACCGATCCGATTGACCACTGTTAGAAGATTGCATCCGCGTCCTCCGGTTGTTGGCGTTCCGTACAAGACCGGCGATTACAAGCATTATTAACAAACAGCCTGAGTCTTGAGGTCCGGACCCAAAAGAGACCACGGAGTATCTCCCAATTGACCATGTATCAGATGATCCAGCGCTTGGGTATAAGTGATCACAAATCGAGCAGTAGTTGTCGAGGTTGTTTATGATCCTTACTCAGCGCAACCAAGCTCGCGCCCCGGTCCTGGACGCGAAGCCCGCCAGTTGCCCGTAGTCGTTAATTCGACGTCGTCGCCAAAGCGCCGTGCGCTTTCATAGTCTTTGACACAGGATTCGCTAAAGGGGATGTAGTGTATTCCGTACACTCTGAAGACTCTTACAGCTCTGGCTGAGAACACCATGCTTATCCGTATCTGTCGTTCCCTCAGAGCTGTGAACTCGCGTTGACATCGTCTTGGGTTGCTGCGACTGGACGCTCGATTCCTTTAGTGGAGCCACTAGCGATTCCCAACCAAGGAAAATATTTTTAGCGGGGCTTGCCAGTGCCGAAGTCCAGCATTTTCATTGGCCAACCGCAGCAGACCAAGAGACGCCAAACCACGGTCGTGCGCCGCCCCCTTCGACGTCTCGACTCCCACGATCGGGGCCACCAGAACGGACGAGACTGACACGGGTACAGCACACAGGTAGAACCTGTGTGCTCTGTAACTATGCTATCTTGTTAACCGTCGACATCCTGACACAGCTTGACGATCTCTCCATGCGCACCGCCGCAGAAAATCTGGGGAGAACCAAGCAATCACTCCGCCCTCACTTTGAGTTGCCGGGTGCCTCCCTGCGACTCCCCGCTTTGACCGTCCAGCTTCCCCTCGCGAAGGGGCACCGCGAAATGGCCAGACCTCGATGCGCGACGATCCCAAGAAATCGTTCTCCACGGCGACCAAAGTTCGACAATTCACCCCCCTTGCGCAGCCCACTGGCCAGTGCGCCCGACCTCCGGTTGCCGTACCACTTCGTCTGGGGGGAATTGAGACCGGACTCCACCAAGCTTCGCCTGGGCTGGCGGCACCGACGACGAGTGGCCGGAGCCGACAGAGTCTGCTCTTCTGTGAGTGTGCGCCAGTGGCTGGTATCACAGGGTTGATGAGGTGCGACTTCTACCCCTCTTCTTCCCCAGCGTGTCCGCCGCTATAGTTGTATTCAAAAGCTACCATGGATGCCCCCAGGAAGGGCTCATCGTCTGTTATCTTCTCGGCCAACCGTTCTGCTTTTGTGCCGCCGCGCCCAGCAGGCGGCTCCTGGAGCGTTTCGGTTCCACGAGTGCCGCTAGCGTCTCGTTCCGGCCAGGGGGGTACGATTTGCTGACGGGCATGGATCCGAACCCAGCTCCCTGGACCGTGCGCCCCCTATGGATCGCCAAGGCCCTGAAGCAACGCCATCGCACAATGCCCAGCCCCCATCCTACCAAAAGTCCGCCGAGAAAACCAAGGCACCGGCCTGGTAGCTCGTCCCGTGTTTTTGATGACCGATGTCAGTTTGGCATCGACCGGGACTGGCGATGGAGACATTCATTTCGTCCTCGCTTCGGGTGGCCTGGCTTTGTTGAGATCCAACCTTTCACTAACGATCAAATCTTTTGGGGGCTAGGCCGAAGACTGCCTTGGCAAACCGAGTCATGATGGCTGTCCTGTGTAAGTTACCTGTAACTGAGACTACGGCGTTTCTTCAACTTGGATAGTCCGAAGTGGACATGCGACTGCTGTCTATGTATACAACTTTCCAGGCAGTGTAAAACTCTACCCCCCTTTTCCCAGGACCGTTATTTGGGAACAACTTCCCCAGTGCGGGGTCTTCGTCATGCATAGCAAGGGCATATCCCCAGATTCCAGATTCCCAGACATCAATGCTTAACTTGCGGAGTATCGTGTGGGTGAAGTCGTTGTACATATGGAGTACCACAGTTCAGTGCCTTGTCCGGAGGATCCAGCGCCGACTCGTGAAGCCACACAATCATCTTGTCCAGGTCCAGTTGCCACCGCCGCTATTACTCGCACTGTGGCGGGGGAGTTGCCAGGGACACGACATTCGCAGGTGCGAAACCCTGGCTCGACTTCTTCGTTCCTGTTTGATGCGCCTGAATGGCACCGTGGTTTCTGAGGCTGGGCCATCTTCCGTTCTCAGCTTTCCAAGCTCCAGGAATGCGGCACTGCAGACACATGACCGCAATCGCAGGCGGCGCAGAATCGTTGGCTCGCCGCCTTGGTCGCTGATGGGATTTTTGTTTCAGCCTCTGCCCAACAAAGTCTGACACCAAACACAGCCCTTCTCGACCTTCTTCGCAGTGGGCTTGCGTTCCATCACGCCGCGGCAATTATGCTGCCTAGCCCCGATGCGTCGGACGAAGCACCGAAGCTACTGTTAGACTCTGTCAACCCCCACGACGCTTGCTGACGGCGGTGTGCCGGCACTTTCCAGGGTGAGATTTTCGTTTCGACAGAAAGGTGCCTGGTGGCCGGCGAATCAACGCCGGGGGAGCAGCGCCGCTCAGCTGCGAAATGGTTCGCTCACGATTCCTCCCCAACAGGCTTTCGCAGCCCTTGGCCTATGCTCGCTATCTCCGAGCGTGAGGGCTCATCGAGTCTCGGTGGGGACAGAACCCCACGCCCCTGACCAGACGATCTCGTCCCAAGCGTGGGGCATGAAGTCTCAATTGGCCCAGAAGGCGTACGCCTTCTTTAGTAGGGTAGAGTAAGTTGCGATAGCGTCGTAGATATTCGACTCGCTGTGATGTCGGTATGCGGTGCATGGTGAATGCCGGGAGCAGCGCGAGATTTCGGCTTATCATGGCAAAGCGTCACCCCTCCATCGCAAATGGCGAGATTGCATGCTTCTGAATGCAGCGATCTGCGCCGGCCGCCCATAAACTTATCACAGCCATTGGCCAATCATCATCTTATCTCCGACTCACCCGCACGTGGGAATTCGCGTGCTCACCAACGGTCCCCAACGCTCGCTTTTGAGTCGTCGGCCAGCCACGGGCCCATGGCGTTCGTCAACCGCCATTTGTCGGTCGGCCGGGCACGCAGCAAGCAGCGACACCTGTGTGTGCCGGGAGCAGTTTGTCCAATCCTGCGCGCTCCCTCGAGACGGAACCTGCCATTGTTGGACGAAGAAAACCAGGCAAAAGCCACAAAGCCACACCCCGCGGGGTGCTCACCGCCTCGCACGCGATGGCGACCCGCTGATGAAGGCTTGCATCATCTTTTTCCAAGGAGCGACAGCGTCCCATGACATGCAATGGCCGATTTCCTGCTTACTGCGTACTGTCGCGTCATGCTGACCGCGGCGCAATTCCAGCAGCGCGCGCGAAATGGCACACCGCACCGGGCGGGCAGGAGCTTCGCTTCGCGGCAATGTTCAATGTCCCACCGGGGCCTGCTGCTCGATCGATCGGCTGCATGGCAGCGCCAGCCAATCCGCGCTCGCCCTGTCGGATGCGGGCCTCGTCGGACGTCGGAAGTCGTCGATGCCAAGAGGAGTTCCGCCATGGTTCACACCACAGCGCCTGCATGGGACGACGCATGGAAATGACGGGTCCCGTATGAGAGATGAACCTGCGGTCCCTGGAACCGGAGTGTCTTGTCCGCGGGCTGCTACTGCTGCTGCGCTGCATACAGTAGGCGTCGTTGGAGACAAGTCACTTGTCAGGGACGCCGAGGTGAGCGGGCTCTCGGCATCGCGGGGTTGAAGGCAAATTCTCCCAGCCAGATCGGCGACACTGGTCGATGGGACTGCTGCAAAGCTCAAGACGCGAAGCGTCTCGCCGGCGGTCGATCAGGGTTCTCGCCAACGCAAGAAGGGTTCTCGATCGACGATGGATGCTTCCCTCCTCTCCGGACACAAGCTTTTCAGGAAAAAGGGGCACGCCGGTCGGGAAGCAGGAAATATGGGATTCTCAGAGAGGTGGGGTGGGAATCTCGCGATGCCCATCGGGAGGGTGGATGGTGAAACGCCCAGCCTGACCGTCCCAACCACTCGCTGCCCTTCGAGGTGCGCCGTCTGAGCGCAAGAATAGGACACACTCCACTACACTACATATGTACGGTGGTACGCGCTGCGCTCTCTTCGATGCAATGCATCGCCCCCTCTCCTCGTCGACCACCGGACGCCAGTGGTTGGCGATAGCGCCTTGGCCTGCTGGCTGCCGCGCGTCCGTGATAGCGCCCGCGAAAGGTGTGGCCCGCCCGGCGGTGGTGGTGTGCAACTCCACTCCGAAACCAGCCAAAATGGTGCTGTGGTGCATGGGGATGCAGCCGTTCCCTGCTCCGATTCCCCGTCCACGGCGGCGCGATTCGCCAGAGCGGGCCGGGGCTCTTCCAAGGTTTTGACAGACGAGCAGCCATGCAGCACGGAGCAACGCTGCTATCCACCAACTACCAAAGTAGGACGGCTTTGAAGGATTGACGAGGTGGCTTCGACTACACAGTCTCGAGACAGTACATGTTCACGTACACCAGCTGCCAGCTGCTTTCTGTGGGAAAACGGCTGAAAATGTTGGAT
This sequence comes from Chaetomiaceae sp. R4402, assembly GCA_023628555.1. Lineage (NCBI taxonomy): Eukaryota > Fungi > Ascomycota > Sordariomycetes > Sordariales > Chaetomiaceae > Chaetomiaceae sp. R4402. Next base: position 83,225 of record JAMAKO010000036.1, on the reverse strand, counting down.
GGCTTCCTATGTTCTGGCAAAAGTTCGCCGCCCTTATTCGAGAACAGCAGCGTACGCAGTACGACACTGCCCAAGATGGCCTACGGTAGCAGTTCAGAACAACAGCAGCTGCCCGAGAAGAGGAGCTCCTGCTCGCTTTCGAGTGACAGAGGTTTACATAATTGCATGCTGCAGTTTGACGAGGCTCATATCCAGCCGGCACGCAGTGGGACCGGTAGGCGTACGGGAGGGCACCGACCCCGCCCGGTTGCAACGGATGAACTGCACAGCTCGCGGCCTCGCTGTTGTATTCATCAATTCGGATCCAGCGGAGAAGTCAAGGCAATACGCAGTGATGGCCAGAACCATCCCGTGTTGAAAATCACCGCTGCACTCACCAGGCTGGTCGTTCATGCAGCGAGGTCCGGTGATGCCAAGCTGCCTTGATTCCGAGATCCGACGGCCCTAGGTCCTCCACTCCCGTCGTTGCAAGTGCCAGTTTCACCGGTTTCAAGCCATCCAAGAAATATCCCAGTGTTGGGTGAGGGCGAAAGCGCGACTTCTGCGAGCAGCCTGGGAAGGAGCGCTGGCTCGCGTCGATTCCGGATGCGGACCCGGTCAGGTAATATCTTCCTGCGCGCCTGCAACATGACGTCATGCATGCGCGTCGCGCGTTCCGAGCAGTGCGCCCGATTTGAACTGGGCTTGGGTCGTCCTGACAGATTCACCAGCATCAGGATCAATGGAGACTTCAACGACTGATACTTCAATCCAGCCTTACCCGCGTATAGAGAGTTTTCAATCGGTTCAACTGAGACCCTCAGCAAAATGCTGTCGCGGTTTCGCGATGTTTGTTCTTTTCATGAGGGCTGGTCCTTATCAATCGCCCAAACCCATAATTTCCGTTGCGCACTGTGCACTCCGCACACTGCATTTGACGATGAGGGCGTGTGGTTAGGCTGCGGTGAAAATTCAAAGGTTGCTGCTTCCCGAAACGGTAACGTACAGCCTTCAACCGCTCAACAACAACAGCCGGACTCCAGCCAAAACCACTCGACAGAATCGTTCTGGTAGTCATCAAGGTACCTCTTCAGAAGGCTCTGATGGAGGGGTGCGCACCAGCGCGCAGGCCTCAAAGCGGTTTCAGCTGGCGGCTGGGTCTGCCCCGCGCACCTAGTTCTTGGGACGTCCGACTCTCGTCAGCCATGGCTGCCCGGCTTCAAGCGGTTGATCTCCCGCTCGCGATTACCACCAATTGAAGGTTATCAGCGTCGGTGTGTCATAATGACAAGGCACAATTTCGAGGCAATGCTCGCCGCGAACGTTAACACGAAGGAAAGAAAATTTTCTTCGCAATCGGCCGATGAACGCTTCAGCTGTGATCATTCGCGGTGGCGTGACCCTAACCGTTTGAAGCGCAACAGTCACAGCCAAGCCACGAGCGTTGGCGCGCAGACGCCACCGAACAGGTGATCCGCCGCCAATCACCGCGGGTTTGGGGGTCATGTCGATTTGAGTTTGCGAGCGAATCCCACGCTTTGCTGGCCCAAAAGTCGGGTACCAGCTTCTCACGTTTTCACATTCCAAGCAAAGCAGTCCGCTGCCAGGCCCGGGGTGGTGTCTGTCACTGGTCTTTCCCGTCCATCAGGCTCGCGCCTGGACGCTTGGTATTGTTCCACAATAGCCATCTTGCCATCCTGCCATGGCACCATCGAAGGGTCGTGCGAGGACGACGCCATCGAGACGCAACAATCGTGAGATTAGCGACTGCGGCCAGTGGTGGCAATGCGCCGCCAACACGACATTAGTGCGGTCGGCCCGGAAACGGCGGTGAAGTTATTCCCATTCGTTTCCGGCACCAAAATCCCTACTGCGTACACTCCTCTGGCAGTTCTGACAACTCCCTGCCACACTCGGTGGGGCTCCGCGGTGATCGACAAGGGCCAGACCGTCGAGTCCGCTCTCGCTTGTCAGACTTCATACGCACCAACCAGCCAGTGCGGTTATTGGCATCCATACGGGTCCTCTGTCCAACCTCGACGCTGAGCTTTCCGATATCGTCCGCCAAATATCTCGGCGTGAGCTACACAGTGCATTGTGCTTTGCGACTTCTCAAGTCCACGCCCTGCCGGGACCACACAGACCCGGGCCGAACGTGACACGGATGCCCCGGGACCCGTCCGCGGCAACCGGCACCGGCGCTGCGCGTGCCCGGCCGCTTGGCCGCCTTGACATACAACCAGCCACCAGCATCAACAATGCGCATGTAAGAAACAGCGTCGATGCTTCTTGTGAAGGTGCCACGGGGCTGGTTCGGCACCGTGTACGCGTTGCTATCCGTGGCCGTCCGGACGTCTGTCAGGGCCGTGTCACGCCGTCGGGTGCTACAACCCACAGTTCGAGATACTCGACAAGCGATCACAATCGGCATTCTCGTTCCCGGCAACCCGCCAGCATGGCGGCACACTGCGTGTTTCTCATCATGCACTGAAGGTGTTTCTGCTGGCGGCGGGCTTGATCGGGTTGCTGCCCCCAAACACAGCGCATCTTTGAAACCCGGACACGTCATCGCTAATCAATCAGCTCTTCGGGTCTAGGACCGCGGGTGGGAAACGATGCGGTTAGCATCGCTTGCTCTCTGAACCCCGAGCCACAAGGGGCATCGGCGGAAGGACGCTGGCCGGTTCGCCCACCAGATGACTGTGGTGCCGTGTGTGCATCACAAACCGGTGAGGAGGGAGACGTAGTAGATGGTGGCCTCTTATCAGGTTTTTGAAGCGCACCCCGCAGAGTGGCTGCTGCTGAGGCACGTTGCACGAGTGCTGTCGAAACGCACTGCCCCTCCTCTTGGCTTGCTGCCGAGACGCGGCAGTCGGCATCTCGCCAGCAACAGGAGGCGACCGTTCAGTTGACCCGCGTGGCAAGGACAAGCGATAAGCACGGTTCTTCCGCCCGCAGCATGGTGGGTATGTGACGCGTTCCGCCCGCTCGAAGGGTCGCGCTCGGCATCGCGATGTCAACAACGATGCGGCACACATGGTGTTGGATATCAGTTCGACAAAGCGCCCCACCCCCACCCCCCCTCCCCGTGTGGGCCTCCTCCTTGGAATGAAACAGCATCGCCCGCCCTACGGAGGACACTGCTGTGTCGCAGTGTGCACATTGGCACTGCGTTAGCTGCACCTCCTCCATTGTCGACGCAATGTCCTGGAAAACGATTTCCGCGGGACTCACATTCTCTTCAGAGCCGCCGACCTCGTTGACCTTCACTACGTGCAGTTCCACATACCCGCAGCTGAGCCGTTCTCGGAATGGGCTCTGAACGTTCCTGAACAGAACACCGGCCCGATCTCGATCGTGGGAGCCTCAACCCCTCCGAACCCCCTGGCCGAACTGCGGTGGGGGTGCGTATCCAAAAAAATGTGACAGACGCTAAGAAAAGGCCGGGCTGCACCATCGAAAGGCGCCTCGACTGGGATGCGCAGCCCTGCAACGTGGAACGCAAGCACAAGCGTTTGCGCCTCGGCGTCTGTGATTTGTCGACACCGGGCGCCTTCCTGCGCGTCGTCGGCACACCGACAGAACCGCCAATGCGGCAGCAGACGCATGCGGCAAGTCCAAGAGAACGGTTGAACCTGGGCGCCACCGCAAAGCCCGCCCACGAGCGAGAGGGGCTGGGCGCGCCGCTTGGTCAGAAAATTCGGCAGGCTAGGCAAGCTGCCGGTGGGCGTTTTGGGTTTGGTGTCCCTCCCGCTTTCCAACCCGCGCGCTTCCATCCTGCGTGGTGGCGATCTGCCAGTCAACAATGAAGAAAATTTTGAACAATACGAGATTGGGATTGCGCGTTCTGAATCACCAGATTTAGCAACCACAATGCAATGATTAGGGGTGGCCGACGGAATCCGCCTGCGACCTTGGCCTGCCGCGGATGGATCCCGGCATGTTGCAACCGGCGCAGAAGACTGCAGGCAATAACGTCGCGATCTTGGGCCCGCAGCGCGTGTTGACCCCCGCCGATGCGCCGCGCCCGAATCGGTTCAGCCCTAGACTCGACATCATGAAAACTTAAACGTTGTTATGTGAGTGGGCTGTGCCGAAAAGCCGGGTATCGCAACCAGCCCGCCAGGGGTCGAGTCACCGCATGCAACCTGAAATTGAAGCCTGTGAGACGCTATGGCCGTGGACCGATGGCGAGATCCGAGTTACTCACACGCCCCAGTCGAACCGCTCAGCATTGGTCATTGTGTTTTTGGCGTTTTATCAGGCGCGCATGGCATGATAATACACTCGTCGATGAGGACATATTCTTGACATGATCTGATCTGCACACCGGTGGGCCGCCATATCCACCCGTGCATGCCGTGTCAGTCAACCCCGACGGTCTCGATGGGGCTCCAGGAGGGGCTCCACGGAGACATCTCGCAACGTTCAGGGGCTGCACCGCTTATAGCTCAGGATAGGCTATAATGTTTAGCTAATCGATTTCCATCTCGGAGGGCATCACTTGCAGCGATTCGCCAATGGCTCATGGACGCCCAACCTCCAATGATAGCCAGCTCCGCGTCCGGATCTCGACAAGAGATCGTTTGTTAACCCCGCGACCGCGCTGGACTGCATGCCCTGTGCTCCGGCGGCCGGCACAGTCCTTATCGGACCGGGTAGCGCTGAACGAGCACGCCGAGACGGCCAGCCTCCATCTCGCTGCTCCTATCAAGCAGCCCGCCATATCAAATCCCACACTCCGATTCTGCCCGCGCTGGGTTGCCCCTTCGACAAATCGACGTTATCTGCACCGTCCTACCTAAGCCGACTGCCCCTCCCTCACCTTTCCCTGCGTCTGACGCCGCAATCTCGCCATGGAGGGGTGGCAATAAACTCCCTGCCGCGTATTTTCTCAACGGCCTGCCCTTTCCACGCATGGATGCGCCTGCAGGCCGGGACAATCTCGCGATATGGGCGTTTCATTGTCGGCGTCCGATAACGTGCATAACACCTACCGCTTCTCCCAATGCAGCCGCAGGGTGTTTTCATTATGTGGTATGGCCACACTACAACTGATACTTGAGCCCGACTTTTTGTCGCGATAGCAGCATGCCACGACATTTGGCCCCCGTCACAGTAGTGCGTTGTAGTAGCGCTGGGAGTGGGCATCGCGAAGGCAAAAAAAGACACTAGTCCATGAGCTGCATCTTGCCTGCCCGGCCTTAGGGCAGGTAAGTCATCATTAGGGTGAGGTGAGGACCACCGCGAGGTGGAGTGCTTATAAAGAAGGAGGAAGGACGGGAGGGATTGTGAGCTGTGCTGCTGTGCATTCAGGCGAATCTGCGTCCTGCATCCATCTGCATGCACGCCTGCATGGGTGTGTGTGGCGCATCGGCCAATCGAGCGGTCGGGATCGGGGGGGGGGGGGGGGAGGGGCCGGGAAACGGTGAGGGAGGTGGTGTGGTGGTGGTGTGGTGGTGGTGCACGATGCAACGGAGGGGGTCAGCTCTTGGTGGGACCGTACTGCAAGTGCAAGTTGGGCAATTCCCTCCGTCTTACCTCGCTCTGTATCAACACTGCAGCTACTTCCATTGGGTTGCGGTTGGCAAGTTGAAGAAGAGTGAACGGGTGGATGGTGGTATTCATGTTGTCGTTGCTGCTGCTGGGTGAGTTGGCTTGTCTTGGACCCCGTCTGTCTGTCCCACATCCGTTGCCGTCGTGCTACCGCAACCACAAGCACCCAATGCCCTTAACGGCCACTCGGCTTTCTCGGTTGATGTCTCAGGTATCGGGCGGCGAGAAGTGCTGCTCACTTCGGCTGTGGCTCACCGGGGCAGCCCCCCCCCCCCCCCCCTCCCACCCCTTTCGCCCGGAGGTGCGGTGCGTAGGTGGTGACAGTGTGGTTTCGTGCGCTGCGCGCTGCAGCCGGTGAGGTGCAGTGGGATGCTGCCCGTTTCACCGTTGCGCTGCTTGCCTGCCGGCTGGCCAGTAGGGTGAGGTGGTCGAGGTTGCTAGTGCCGTCGCGGCTGTTGAACCTTACCTTCATTCAACCTGGCCCCATTCATGCCGCTGCCCGGTGCGTCCGTGGCACAGGTGTGAATCTGGAATGAGACGAGCTTCTCGAATTCTCGTTGTGCCGCGCTGCTGTCGATCTGTGTGCGCTCCAGAAGCGCCATCTCGCCTCCAATTGCCATCGGCTGCAAGTGTTTCGAGGGTCCTCCGGACACCCGTGTCAACGCGGTTCGTCCGTCCCGGGGATGTTTCGGGTGGCCACGGCCGGCAGACCGCAAGCTCGTGCTATGTGTGGTATGCAGTCTTACCAAGCGATTTTGTTTCTGCTGGTGTACTGCGTACCTACCGTGTATCAAGGGTACACGCACCCTTCTCGTCGTAGCCGCCATGCACGCCCCTCCTCCACCCCGGTGGCGTTAAACGTCCGGCCCAGTCGCTAGCGCGGCTCCGTGCTGGCCACCGTCTGGTCATATCCCAGAAATAGGGAGAGATAGCGTCCCCTCCATCATCCGCATCTCTCCACACCTCGGAAGCCGTCGTTTCCTGCGTGTCAAAGGACGACCCCTCCTTTTCGCCGGATGTCGTCCAAGACTAGCGACGGCGGCCTATCATTCTCGCCCGGAAGCCACCCCCGGCAACGGCAGAAACCGTTGCTCTGCGTGGGTCCTGCTCCTTTGCCCCTCTTGTGATAGTTGCGAGTGTAGGGTGGTCCGGCGTGGACACCTTCATCTGTACATCATTGAAAGGGGTAAGGGAGTGGCTCCTGGTGCGCAGTATTGGCCAAGATACAGGGTCCACGGGTCGTCTAGGCAGGACATTAGAGCCAACGACCAGATTGCCGGGATGTGATGTGCATGTCTCGATCTAGGCCTTGAGTCTCCCGTGCATGCTTCCCTAGCCCAGACCGCGCCTCAACTGAGATATCGCGGAAGCCAATTGCACCGTCTGGCCCTCATGGATAGACAAGATCGACGCACTCCAGTCTGCTTCCAGTTGCAGCCGCATGATCGTGTGGCTCCTGAGACCTTGTCAGTCAAGAAGCCGAGCTGTCTCTCCTTGCTGCTGCCACTGGCATGAGAACACCGACCTCATCTACCCCAGCATATTGAAGTTAGCCGGAAGCTGCCTAATAAGCAGATTCTCAAGACGCGCCCAGATTGCCCGGTGTTGCCGGAGCGGTGGTCCGTGAAGGGTGGCCGAGAATCAGGAAAAGGGCTAGCCAGTGAGCGGCCCGGCGCGGCCTCCGTGGGTGGGAAGCACAAGCTCTCACCGGTGGGTTTAGTCTCAACACCCATCATCACGAGCGGTATCAGGTGGGCTCGGGTAGGGGGTGCCGCTCCGGCAGTGTATGCCAGTTTATTCCGGCTGTCCGAATGGCTGGAGGACTTGATGAGGCAGCGTAGAGATCAGGACTCAGGTATTTGAGTACATGCATACTATAACAAAACGGGCTGGCATAATCAACGTTGCTGGCACCATTGAGGTTACAGACCGAGGTGCTCGGTGCATGAGACTCGGGGGATCTCGACCAACGGTTCAGATATGCTGCCCTCCCGCGCCCACACCGGTCCTCGATCATATGATCTCCTCCACAATTGTCTCCTTGACCGTAGGCAGTTGATTTCCTGACACTGTCTCACCAGGTACCGCTGAGAACTGGTGTAGCTCCGTGAAGTTGCCACATTCCCTCGGCAGCTCGTATCTCAATGAGGGAGCTCGCACTTCCGCACGAAGGAGCAAATAGTAGAAGATTTGCATATGCAGGGTCCTCGCGCGGCTCGAGTAGACGGTCAGGCGTGTGCCTAGCGCCGCATCTTCAACTTCCGATTCTAGTCCAGCATGAAGAAGTAGCTCTGTGAAATGCTGAATTATTCTATACCGGTTGGAACCTAGAAGCTTCGATCAGTGAATCAGCCTATTTCTCGTAAATAACAGTTGTCACGACCCTCCAATAGAAAGGCAGTACTACCTCACTTCGTGTACACGCCGGTTGACGCCCTCCCACTTCCCTCGCGGTATGTCGGGTACAACCCTGCGGCATTCGATCTGGACAACTTTCCGTTCTCCTCAAGTTTCGGGCCGCAGATTCGTCCCACACCGGCGAGACTGGAGCAAGGAGCATCCCGACATCCATCCAGCCATGGTGCTGGAACGGTTGGTGTGTCGATGTCAGCCTTTCCTGTTGGATTGGACTGGCTTGTGGTAAGCAGCGAGCATGATCACCGTTTAATGCTTGCAGTGTGTGACTATTGCCATCATGGTAACCCGTGTAACAGCCAACACCATTATTTCCATGCTTTATTTTGTGGCAGTGGGTTGTAGCCTCTGCATCACCGAGAATCTCTTGGATGCCATACAAGTAAACAATACCAAGGCTCACAGCGTAACCATCCGTCGCACTATGACGCCAGTCGCGACCTTCCACAGCCTGGAAGGGCACCTAGTCAGCGCCGTTTTCGTCATTACAGTCCACTCCAGACATCCAACACGTCATGGGCTCAGCATATTCTTCATGACCAGCGACGTCCCTCATAGATACGGTGGCACATCTCGCCAAATGGTGGTCAACAGCCACCAACCACAACACTGCCGATCTTCGCCCCTCTTGCACGACCATGCATACATGTACATGTCACTCGTCCGAGTGCCACCATCCCACCGGGTTCAGCCTCGTTCTGCGATGTTGACCTCTTCACCTCCCACCAGAGACAGAGATCGCCACCACCACGTTGTCTTACCTCTTCAGCAGATACCGGCCGAGACCGGCCCGGACCAGACGCCAGGGACTGCAGGCCGCTGATCCTCTGTGTGTTGATCTCGGCAGTCATGACTAGTTATGTCGGAGCTGTAGGTGTGCGCAACAAAATTGTGTGACAAGGAGTGTGTGTGGAATGATGACAGTGTGCGAAAAGGTAGACAAGCTTCTGAGGACTCGGGGCTGTGTTCCTCAGAGCACTGGCCCAGGTCCGTCTCTCGGCCTGCGGCTACATGTACCATATCTTCGAAGTGAACTATCTCCTTGAGCTTCTCTCATGTTTTGGATACTCGGACTGACCCTTCCTGAAAGAGCCGAACACCGGTGATCGTGGCTGTGAGTTCTCAAGAGGGCGGGCGCCACTGTTGTTTGCTATGTCAAGGCTCTTACTAGAGTTGACCACGACGATATATCGCACTCAATTTTGGTTTCCCGTGGAGACACGTGAATGTAGCAAAGATTCGAAACTCGGGCCCATCCTTGACGTCTTGAGAACATTCGGAGTCCGGAGCTTAGAATAGGGGTATAGGAGGACAGATTTGTAGCGCAAGTTGTCTACCAGGGACCAAGTCGTGCATCCACGCTGCTCTAGTCCAACGCTTCCCGTTGAAGCCTTGACTGCCCTTGATTGTTATTGATGTTTCACGTCAGCCAGCCTGTCGCCCAGTGTTTACAAGTGGGTTGTTCCGCATAGAATCCGACTTCCCACTCCTTAACAAGTGGTACACAGGTGTATTTGGAGCATTCCAAGTTAGAGGCTCAGTTCTGATCGAGTTATGGCAGCCAAAACCCCTAGATACAAGTGACATGTCCGACGGACGGTCATCGCCACAGTTACCGTCATCGCCTCGTGCAACAGAACTTAATCCCATGAAAGAGAGCCCGTAATATCATTACTAAATATGATCCGTCCCATAAGTCCAATCGCAATTGCCTGACGATTCCAAAGACCACCGCTTCACCCATGTTCATCTATATACCCACGTCCCTCCGTGACACCCACCCCCAAAACCACCCATTCCATTCAATAAACCAACCTCTCCTCCGCAACCGGACACCTCTCCATCTCGCACTCGACCCCCAACCCCCTCCTCCCCCTCCCGCGCTCCACCAACCAACAAGCTTGATCAAACGCGCCAATCCCCAGCTTCCTGCAGTGGGCCACCTCCTGCCGACTGACCCTGCCCTCGTCGCGCGGCAGCCACAGCCGCGGCGCGGGCGTCCACATCTCGGGCGGGTGGTATCCCCGTGAGCGCGCGTAGTCGGCCGGGAGCGGGTGGGCGGCCGGGTCCGGGCCTGGGTTGATGCGTGGTTGGAGGGCGCGGAAGTCTTGGTAGATCTCGGGGTGCAGGAAGGTGAGTAGCCAGTTGGGCTTGCGGGAGGGGTCGGGGGTGAGGAAGGTTTTGATTTGGGTCAGGATGTGCGTTAGGGGGGAGTCGGGGGTGCTGGTGGTGCTGGGGGAGGTGGATAGTTTGTTTGGTTGGGATGATGATGCGGATGTGGTAGTGGATTTGAGGGTGGATTTGAATAGGGATTTGGTTAGTTGGAGGACGGTGTATTTGAGGCTGCTGCTGCCTTCGATGCCGCGCAGTTGGATGTCGGTGTCCGGGTCCTGGACCGGGGGTGGCGCGTCGGGGTCGTTGGCGAGGTCGTCGTCGTCATCGGACATGTTGTAGTAATCTGCGGCGAGGCCGCCGCCAGTTTCGGCGGTGGAATGGGCTGTGGTGTCGGACGCTGGTGAGTCGTCCTCTGCGATCTGGCCTAGTTCCTTCTCCAGGGCCAGCGACTGGGGTAGGTTATAGAGCAGCGGCGTGACGGCCTCGTTGAGCGAGATGTGCACGAGCGCCGTGAAGACGAAGAAGATAATCATCAGGAGCAACGGACCAAACGCGGACTTGAGGGCGAAGAGGCCAATGAGGCAGATCTCGGCCACGTACAGGCCCATCATAAGCTGCATCAGGGCGCGCGGGTAGAACAGCCCCTTGGTGTCGAGGCCGGAGTCGTACACGTACAGCAGGTTGTACCGGTAGACGTAGCTGACGAAGAACATGCCGAGTCCCGCAAAGACGAGGATCAGTGGCGCTATGCAGGAATAGCTGATGGCTAACATGGTTGTTAGCTTTCAGATCGGTGCTGGGACATGTTTGACTAACCGATGACACCCATGTTTGTGAACCTAGGGAACTCGCTGCCCCAGTGAATCCTGGCCAGTTTGCGCCAGCGCCGGAACCTCCGCTTTGGGTCGGCAGTCGTTTTGCCAATGATCTCATGCCGGACGAGGCCGCCAAGGTTGGCGAGTCGCGCGGACCCGGCGGCAAGACACTGAATGAGGATGTATGACAGGTAGAAGTTAGACGCCTTCGGCAGGTTCTCGGACAGCAGCTCCCGCACCGACAGCGGATCCTTCAAGACATCCGTGAGGGCGGCCGAAGCGGCCGAGGTCAGCGTCGTGATGAGGAAGACCTGCACGATCTGGAAGGCAAAGTAGGCGTGCTGCACGAACAACTCGACCTGGGCATGCGACGGCACGCCGGCCACCCGAGCGCAGCCCCTGAGCATCCAGGGCACGGCAGCCATCAGCCACGACAGGGCCAGTGCCGGCAGCAGCCCCTGGATGAGGTTGAGAACCGACTCGGGTAGCTTCGTGATCCAACTCAGGAAGAAGATGCTTTCGCTCAGCGTGCGAATGTTGCTCAGCGCGCCGACAAAGACGGCAGGGATGGACCAGAAGATGATGGCGGCGGCGATGGCGCCCATCATGAAGAAGCGGCGCATGATGTGCTCCCACCAGCGGATGCGCAGCGCGCTCCAGATGACCTCGTCCGGCTGCAGGCCGATGTGCCGCGGCGACATGTGCAGCGGCTGGTGGTGGGCCAGGATCTGGAAGGCCGCCTGCGCGCTGGCCTGCGAGTCGAACTCGACGAAGGCGGCGTTCAGGGGCGCGCCATCCCCTCCGCGGAATTTCCGGCGGAGCTTCCAGATCTCCCTGTTCAACGCCTGCAGCCGCGCTCTTGTCCATCGAATTGTGTCGACACGGCGACCGAAGTTCCGCAGAGGACGATGGTGCGGCCGTGCTTCCACCGGGATCCAGAGAGCGGCGACGGACCCTCGCACGTCGGGCAGCGAGGGATCAAGACCGTACGGGTGCGTATATTCGGGGTCGACCGGCTTCTCCAACGCTGGGCTATCCAGCACGGACAGCTGGCGTTCGGCAAACTGCACGGCGGAGTCGACCGGGACTTGCCCCTTTTCTGCGTCAGTTGAGTACGAAACCTTAGTTGGCGCCTGGTCCAGATGGGTGTTCAGCGTCGACGAAGCCGGGTGCCTCCTGCGTTGCTTCTGCCGTGCCGCGTTGGCAAGCCTGATCAGTTTGACCTCGGCCTGCTGGAGGCGGTTGGCGGTCTCTTCGCGGTCCTCGACAAGGGCGCGCAGGGCGCCCGTGTCCTTGACGATCCAAAAGTTCTTTGCCGAGTCGCCGAACAGTTTGCGCAATTTCGCCTCCTCCATGTAGGGCTTGGGGATACACGTGAACAAAACCGTCCTCGAGGAGAGGCGGTTGGAGTAGTTGGGCGACAGCAGGTAGGCCTGCCGGTGGTTGACATAGTAGATGCACTCTCGACACACCATGAACAACACGAAGCCTTGAAGAAATCAGTGAATTTGTGACTAAGTCAGCGACGGACATACTGACCAAAGAAACACCAGGCAACAGCCACATGAGCATAGAACCTGCCGGCCAGCTTGATGTTGCCGATGGTCAAGGAGTCAAGCGACGACAGATTTCTGCCGCCAGTGCCGTTGACGGGCAGCAGAATGGGCCAGACGATGCAGCAGCCGGCCAGGCAGATGATGGACAGCACGCGCAGGAAGCGGAGGAAGAAGAAGCCGTCGAGCGAGCAGTTGTTGAGGATGTAGTCATCCTTGATGGCAAAGAAGGGCTTGATCCAGCTGAACCAGCCGGCAGGTAGCTCGGGGCTTGTGCGCCTGCATAGGTTGTTATTCAATGTCTCATTAGCCACGGCTGGTGAGGCGTGGGGGAAACAGGTTGCACACGGCCGACACCCCGTTTGCCTGCTAAGCACATGGAGGTAGGGGAGGTACTCACTCTGGCGCCAACAGGGCCGGCACCGTCCTCGGAGAGTAGACGCGATGGCATCGGCGACGAAAGAAGAAGAAGACGGCGAAGCAGGCAGTCGAATAGACGACTACGGGAATGAAGGTGAAGCCAAGGTTGCCGGACGGGTTGAGGGTTGAGACGGTGCCACTCTTGGAGCTGTCATCGCGGCTGGACCCTATGCGCGAGTCGTCGCTCTGGTTCTGTTCGCAGTCAGGGACATATCCCGTCATAGATGCTGACTGAGAGTGGCAGAGACGTACAATGGAGAGTCCTCGCGACTCCAGCGACAGATGGGCGAACTTCGCAGCCCAGTCCATCGCCGCGTCCTGCGGATGAATCAGATGTCGACGACGGCGACACCAGCTGTCCTTGGCAGGGCGGCTGTCGCATGTGGCATGAACATGGTGCGGCCTGGCGTCGTGTGGTCTGGTTGGTGTTGCCTGACCGTTGAGCTAGCCACGGTCCTCAGCACGTTCAGCTCGATCGATGAGATTCAGATTCGGTGCTGGCGGATGGGGGAAAGGGAAAAGGCCCACCAGCTCCCCCTAGGCTGGGCTTGGCTCGGTTGGCGAGCTGGGGTCGATGCATGTCTCATTTTTTTCAGCGGCGCCCTGCTGCCAATCATTGACTGATCCGGACGCCTTCGAGAGTTTTAGCGTGTGCGGAGATGCAAGCCAGCAGCAACCGGTACACACGAACGCTTCTCGTAGTTGAAGAATTCTCGATTCTACTGAAGGTAACGCTTCACTTGTGCGCGGACCTAGTGTGAGGTATTATCATTTTCCTCAACAGGTGCGTATTTCCCTACATATCAACCCATCAGTTGCCAGAACTCTAGTGTTCGTGCCAGGCCATGGCATGGACCGGGTTTGGGGTTGCACAGAAGATCGGCGCTGGAATTCACCGACGGCTCGGCGCGTCAATGAGTGGGACTGACCAATGAACACCGGAGGCTCACCAGAATCAAGCCATGGATGTCCTGTGAGCGCAAAGGGTCATGAAAAGATGATACCCACCGTGCCACCCACGCCGTATGCTTGCGGTCGCTAATGGGGCAGCCAGCCCATATACACTACGGATTCCGAGCCGACATCCGCCCTAACTAGCTGTCCTCATGTCAGAACGGGAGGCAGCATTCCTGGTGTGCTGAGCCAGGGGTGGATGCGGCCCATCCCGTCATAATTGCAGCTTCTCCACTCTCGATCGATCTCTTGGCCGCCTCAGTCGACATGGACCAGGGCCGTTTGAACCTGCGCTGACAACAAACAAAAGCATTATCCCATGCGAACTGATGCAAGTATCAGGGGTTGGCGGTCCGTGGATCTGGGTGCACGTGGGTGTGCCTGAAATCTCAAATGGAAGCTTCTAAGCGTAAAAAAAGAATAAAAATAAAGCAATAAGAGAAAAAAATCCATAAGAAACAAATTCGTACACAGGTAAAAACAGATTGGCGGAAACCCTACTGCAGCATGGAGTTTCACGATGTGCTGGATGTCATGAGTAAGCCACAGGTAGGACGAACTACGGATATGCATATGTCATTTCATCACAACGTACGTCTATGTTCCCTTTGCCGGTAAGAACATATCAAACTGCATTTGCGAATAACGGCGGGTGTCCTCCGAGACTTTCATCTGAATTCACACCTCGCTTTTTCCGTTGGATTCGGCGTAAGCGGACTTGTAGCACCGCTCCTCGTGTATGTCAGTAGTGCTGATACAGCTGTGCGTGGCGCACTTGCTGTCCAGTCCACTGACTGAGTATCAGGTGGGCAGCCCGAGATGTTGTGTGTCCAGACCGGACCACCAAAATCTGGTAGCCCCCTTCAGACAACTTCTTCTTGTAATTGACAAAGCCTCTCCCACCCCGAGCCAACACTCCCGAGCCGGGCCCCGCGCCATGCGGCCCGGGCTTGGCGTCCGCTGCAGGTGATGCTCTCCGCGCTGGACGATTGGCTGTAGCGGTCGTTCGGCACCTTCACACCGGCCACTGGCTGATGATGGGGGGGTGCTGTCAAGTTTCCGGTCTGCCATCGCCTCCTCTACCAAGTACCACGAGATACCTACTTCAGCCGCCAGTCCGAAGGCATGCGTCAGGCACATCCATGATGGACCGCCTGCTTACTCTCAAATGCTTCTCCGCGTCTGTCAACATTGAACACCCAGCACTCCGTACCCCGCCCTCCACCGCACCGATATCTCAGTACTGTACTTGTGTCGTGTCCTTCTTTGGACAGGTATCACCGGGCGCAGCCGGCAACGGCCTAGTGCGCACCAGGCGGCCTTCCAACCGCATATCGCCGGCCAGTAGGACGCCGCCGACTGCGCTGCAGGTCATGCGGCAACGGCTGTTGCAGCCTGATACCGAACAAAATGGGTAAGGGCTCGCTGGCAAACCCAGCCAGTGATAGGTCTACCGATATGGCGTGCAGCAGCGATGGGTGGTGTCGACGCGGGAAGACCTTGGCAGGGAGCAGTCGTTCCATCGGCGTCCACATGGACACCAGACAGTCCGCAAGGCTCTGGCTCAAAAGACCGAAGTCGAAAAGAACAGAGCAGGACGGTTAGCCCGATCTTACGTTTCTCTTTTCACGGCCTCCCTTCCATGAGCGGAAGCACAACGTACATGTGCCTGTAATCATGCGATGACCGTCGGTGTCCGCGTTGCCGCAACGTCGCGATGGCCACGCCCGCTGCCCAACCCCTCCGCCCGCGCCAAACCCGCATCGTCACCCAGACCATAACGCGTCCCTCCACCACCATCACCACCATCGTCACCCTCGGCAACGACATCCCCACCACCACCACCACCATTCCCCTCCCGCCGCCCACCACCCTCTCCGCCACGCCCGACGCCGCCCCATCCTCCAGCGACAACGCACTAACCCCCGCCCAGCTGGGCGCCATCTTGGGTTCCGTCCTGGGCGCCGCCTTCCTCGCGCTCGCCGCCTGCTGCATCGCAGCCTCCCTCCGCCGCCGGCGCGCCGAGCGCTCGGCCGAGTACTATGCCGCCTACTACGACGAGGAGGACGACAACAGCGAGAGCGAGGCGGCGTCTGCTGCGGCGCCGCAGCGCACGCCGGCGTGGAATCTGCGGCCGCCGCGCCAACATCGACATCACCACCACCATCATGCTGGGGTGGTTCCGCAGGGAATGGGCATGGGCCAGACGAGCACGTGGACGACGGTGCCGCCGCCGGTCAGGTTCCCGCCTACGCCAAGGTATGCGCCGTATCGCCAGACGTGGGAGAGACAGATTCGGGGGGTGGGGAGGTTTCCTTGATTTTTTTGCTGGTTGGAAGGAGGGCTGGAAAGTGGACGGGGGTGGCTGTGAGCGGAGTCCTAGGTTTAGGGTGGAGGTACCTGTGCGGTTATGATTATGCGTGTCTACGTGATGAGGTTACCCGGGCTGGGTACAAGGGAGCCGCGCTGGGAGGGGCCATAGCCCCAACGTGGTGCCCCAACGTGGTGTCTAGAGAGAAGAGAGGCAATTTGACACAGATGTACGGCGAGCGCGCGATGAGCAAGCGGGTCTCTGCATGGTACGTTGAAACTCATGTTGAGCATTCTACTAGTATGTTGACGATATCACAGTGGCTTCCGTTGGACGCATTTTACTCCCTAGATACCTCTTCGAGCGCTCAGGCGTGTGCTGCCGTGGAAGGCAACGAGGAGTGGAAGCTTTATCCACCATGGCGTATCTCATGCTACATGTACATGTACATTGGGTGAGAGCACAGGCGGTGTAAGTATCTGACGGAGCACTCTGTCCTTATGCGAAACTCTCGTTTTCCAACATTTGACATAGCTGCTCATATTGATCTTCTCTCTTCCGCGCGTTGCTCAGCTTGCAGCTCCGATGTTCCACAAAACGCCCAACCCAACTTCACGATGCTCCCCCCTCAACTTGACCAACCCACGTTGAAGCGTCCGGCTACCCGTAAAGACCGAAGTCGACTCGGCGACTAGACGATAGACACACTCTCGCATGGTTAGGTCGGCGGCGGCGGTGGAATAGAGCTCGTCGACCACGGCAGGCAGACACGGGGCGTAGACCGAGATGGCCCGCATGGCCTCGCGAAAGCGCCTCAGCGCCAGGGGCTTGAGCGCCATGACGCCGAACTCCTCGGCCATGGCGGACAGGCGGAGGGGCAGGAGCAGCGTCTCGTCCGTGTCGAGGCGCCGGACCCCGGCGGTCCCGGTGGCAGCGGCGTCCTCAGCTGCCTCTTGGTCGGTGGCACCGGCTGGCCGTCCCGGGCGGCGGCAAGCACGTTGTCGTACGTCCCGGTGTACAGGAACAGCAGGAAGCGGTCGAGCACGTCGGGACGGTACGGGCTCGGCAGCTCGACGATCCCGCCAGTCTGATGGGATTCTTGGGTTAGCTGCCGTGCTAGAAAAGATGGGACGAAACCAGGAAAATCAAGGTGAAAACTCGTGGGTAGGGGACCAGTTGCGGATGGGTCTTGTTGACGTGGTGTCGGGCGGGAGCTTATCAGATCGCAGCGCCGGAAGTATGACGACCGGGACCAGACGGTGCCGCGGTGCACTCGGAAGTCGCGGCGGCCGCAGCGGATCGTCATGTCCCAACCATTGTCGAGCACCTTCCTGAGCCTCCGAGGCACGAGAAGACTGATGCAGCGGCGAATGAGACGACGGGCGCAGCGGGGGATTCTGCGGCGGGGAGAGCAAAGCTGGCGGCGAGGGGGCCGGCGACGTGGTCTGGAGCCACGGGGGTAGCGGCGAAGGAAGCGGAAGCACGATCCTCTTGGCTGCCGGCTTTGCTCTGCCGGCGGATCGTGAGAGTTTGGGTCCAGCCGTCAAACTCCATGGTGGTAGGATGGAACTGGCGTCGTGGGTGTGTCCGGGGCTGGGAATAGGTTGGGGAAGAAGTTACAACAGCAGTAGACAAGGCAGGAACGCGTTGCCATCATGGTGGAGTCTCAGAGATTTATACCCATTATGCGCCGCGGAAGAGATGTCATATGCATCGTACACTTTAAGTCTAGAGCAATATAGACATCACTTCTCTGACATTTGGCACGAAGTGTCATGCGCACCAGCACGCCGTGCCATGTGATTCCAAGAGCGACACGAGTTTAGCTAACTCGGTCCTGTCTTCAACGATATAACGCCGGATGTGTTTGAGGGAGTGTGTCTTTCAGTCACTCAAGGGTACTGATCCCGGTCTAGCGGGACGGGGTCGAAGATGTAGCCGATCCTATTGTCCAGCGTCGTGTACCTTCCATCCGGCACCACGGGACCGAACTTGGGGTGCACCAGCACGCCCGGCTCGAACGGATCCACCTTGATTTCCTCCATGCCCTCAATCAGGCGGTCGAAGTTGACGCACTCGTGCGCGATAGTCCGGTTGCCACCGGGCAGGATGCTGTTGTCGAACCAAATCATGGTCAAGGGCGTCTCGTCTGCCTTGCACATGATGGCCTCGACGAGCATCTGGAGGCAGTGCACTAGAGTGTGTCATTACATCAGCGGGGGCATGGGCGTGTGACATGTGAAGGCGGATGCCTGCTTACGGCTGTGTTCTTTCTGCAGCTCCTTTTCGAAGTCGGTCATGTTGGGATAGTACCGTTCTGGGAAATGGGCTTGATGGAGGCGTTTCTGCGTATTGACGTCAGTTTGACACATTAGTACAAACTCGAAGCAGCAACGTGTACGTACAATGCAGTGTAGCTGATGAACCCAAGCAAAGTTTGCGAGGTAGTTCCCGTTGTCCAGCCGGATGCCCGTCTTCTCGCGCCCTAGTTTCTTCATGTACGAGGCCGGCACCTGCGCGTAGAAATACTGCATGAGTCTCGACCAGCGGGCGTCGAGCTCGTCGCTTGGTTGTCCCACGAGCATGTAGTCCTTGGACGTTTCCGTCATCTCGAAGACCTTGGGCTCGTACTGGATGTACTTCCTGATGGGTGCTGGAGGACCGTCAGCTCTCATTTACATTCTCACTCGTTTTCACGGAAGGAGGGAAGAACAAGACGTAGAGGAAAAGAAGACAATGAAACAGAAAGGAAGTGAAGGAGCAAAAATGGACGACTGGTTCACATACAGTCAATGACGTCGGCTCCGTGCAGTCTGTCCTGCTTCCACCACATAGACGTGAAAGTTATGAGCAAAGCCGAATACGCAACAAGAACCACGAAGTTTCCAAGTGCGATCAACATCTTCGGTGTCTGGGACCTCTTGAGCGCTTGACGAGCCGAGCGAGCGTTTCCATCGTAAAAGAGTTCGTCTGACGAGCGACTGGACTGGTCGTCAGGCACAGGCGAGTAGCTTGGCTCTGAGTCTTTGCTCAGGATGCCCATGGCAAATTTTCTTTGAAAATGGAGTATTTGTGCACACAAGAACGAGTTCAACCCAAAAGTGAGGTTGCTGCGAAATAGTCAATCAACACAGCTGTGGCAGATGGTTGATGCAGCGGGCCCATTCGGGTGATATCGCTGACAGGGAAGACCAAAGCGAAGGACCCGGGCCTTCAATGAGAACCTCGGCCCTGCGCGTCTTACAGATCATGAGCCGCAATGAGGAAGGTGACAAGATCTCCGCATCGTTCACCTTCCTTGGCATGAAGGCAAGCGCTTACAGGCGGTTCGTCCCCCACTCGCAGAATCCATCCGACGTCAGAGGCATCTCGTCCTGCCTAAAGCAACATAAACACCATGCTACCCCGCGTCGGCGCCGTCTCGATTGGATCTAAGCGCATGCAGAAGATCAAGAGCCCCACAGCTTCGCAATCCGGAGGGAAGCATGGCTCATATGGTCCGCTCAGAAACCTGCTGGATGGGTTGAGATCGGACTCCGAAGGGAAATCATGCCAGAATAGGAAGGTGTCCACCATTATCAACAACAAGACCGACGTGCCATCGGGAACATCTTCTCCAAGCATATATGGATTCCCTTCATAGACGCACAAAGCTAGGTGGTTCATACGTATCCATCGACCCGCACTAGCAGCGAGTTCTCACTCTTCCCTCCCAGCAGTTGAACTCGACTTCCCTCTGACACTCGACATTATGCAACTCAAGAACCTCGCCTTTGTGGCTCCCTTGCTGCTTGCTCTCGCCCAAGGCGCGCCCACTCAGGCTGGAGAAATCGGTAAGTCCCAAAAATGGGCTCCAACTGGCAAAATCCCAAGTACCGGAATAGCCAGCTGACCCCACTGATCAGCAAAGAAAGGAGAGCTCCAGAAGGATGCCGACGAGATCTGGCTCTGGAAGAAGGACCAGCTCCAGAAGGACGGTGACGCGATCTGGTTGTGGAAGAAGGATGAGTTGACCAAGGATGCCGACGAAATATGGCTGTGGAAGAAGGGTGAGCTGAAGGGCAAGCTGCAGAAGGACGCGGATGAGATCTGGCTGTGGAAGAAGGACCAGCTCGCCAAGGACTCGGACGAGGTTTGGTTATGGAAGAAAGGAGAGTTGAAGGGCAAGCTTCAGAAAGATGCGGATGAGATCTGGTTGTGGAAGAAGGACGAGTCAAGCTCGAGGAAGCTGGTTAAGGATGCCGACGAGATCTGGCTGTGGTAATTTCTCAACGGGTACAGAGTACCTGGTTGTTGCTGCTCCTGGATTTCGAAAGGCTACCTACCTTACTTAAGGTAATATGATACAAACGATACCGTTTCTGATCAACGGATATTGCGCATTTTTAGCATTTGAACTCTGCCAACGCTTGTATGAGACGTTACTGAAGCAGACAGCAGACCGGCGAGTAAGACATGTGTATGGAAGGAAAGTAGGTCGCTTTCACTTCGGATCGTGACATACAGAAAAGGAACGCATCTGCATTGTCTATTGTAGCTCATCATCGATACCTAAGAACCCCCGAGCCATGAGTGCCCGAGCGTTGATTGCCATGTGCAAGTGATGAGAGTCGGAAGAACTTAAAGATGCCAGCTCGACACCTACCACGGTCCACGATTTTTGGTGCGGGTCTTGAGATGGGTCCTGGTATACGGACTGGTCGCAATTCATGATATGGGAACCGTGAATCTCCACTGATCTCATCTTGTGTCCCGGCCTCGGGTGCCGGGCCGGGCCGTGGCACACTCCCTTTGAATTGAGGCCCTGACAGGCAACTCCGCATTGGCCGTTGCCATGTGTCTGGTTAGCTCTCGACGGAGCGGCTGCAAACAGCTCTACGAATTCGGACTCCCTAGGGAGACAAGTGTTCAGCGGACAGTTGAGGTGAGGTACGGAGTACACATCATGGCGAAGCACCACCACCCAACTCCGTAGGCGGATGTGCAATTTCCGGGCCATGTCCCGCAGATCCTCGTTTTGGACGGACACAAGAGTGCAGAGATTGGACAGTCTTGTGTCTCGATTAGACTAGACAGGGGAAGCCTGTGTCTGTCGCATCAAGCGCGGTACCGCAGCCACTCTCCTGTGCCCAGGTGGGATTGGAATTGGGGGCCGTTTTGGTCGGCGACAGGCCCGATTGGGCGGGGAGAGGTCGCGCGCTTGGGTAGGGGGTCGAGGGGGTATGGTGTTGGTTACATACATGTAGGCTAGAAATGGAATGAGATGGACGTTACCCCCCCCACCCCCCCCCCCCCAACTCTCTCTCTCTCTCTCAGATTAAACCCATTCGTTTCCATTTCCATCCTTCCGGCCATCTTCGCTCCTTTCCCTCTGCTCTGCCTCTTAGCCTCCACCGCGACCGCAGGCTCCCGGTTTGCGAGGCCAGGCGGCTGTAATAAAAGCCTTGCGCCCGTCTATACTGGCCCTGGCCACGCTTGTCTGCCTGGGCCTCCTGCCAACATGTCTCGGCTTGGCGTCTTCCTACGCTTCCGACGGCACTTTCTTGGTAAACGACAGGCCCTGCAATGCGAACGCCGAGGTCAGCGTCTGCTGCGGAGGCATCACGAACATAATGGCCTGCCCCGACAACAGACTCTGGATAGATCCCGTCACCACATAGCTCTACCGAGGGTCTTGTACCGACCGGAGCTGGTCGTCACCTGAATGCCCTAGATTCTGCCTCAGTCAGTGCCCCGCGGAACTTTGACATAATACATGTACATCCTGGTCGCGGAGAACTAACTATTGGGCGCTAACTACGACAGAGGATGGTAACGGGCTTGTACACCAGTGTAGCGCCCCCGGGGCCGCTGATTCGAGCTATCGTTGCGACAACCTTGACCTCTCGTGCTGCGACCAAAAATCCAACGCCCCCAAGTTCCCGCTCGTGCCAGCCTTCTCGCAGACCATAGCCACATTCAACTCCGCTGCCTCTAAGTACGACATGGTTTCGACACAGACCCGCCCCAGCGCTGCCACCACTGGTACCACCACTACGTCGTCCACCACCACCTCCACCTCCTCCAGCTCCTCAGGACCTACCACCTCTTCCCCCACCGCTACCCACGACACTCAAGGCCACTCCTCTGGCGGCAGCAGCAGCAGCAGCAGCAGCAGCGCCGGCACCGCCGACACCGGCAACAGCGCCAGCGACCAGAGCGAGCTCTTCAGCAGGTGCCAAGGCGGGCATCGGCGTCGGCGCGGCCGCCGGCGCAGTCCTCCTCGCGACGGCGGGGTATCTGTTGTGGCGGATGGGCCAGATGCAGCGGATGCAGCGGATGCTCAACGCGACAGGCCAGTTCCCGTCACAGCAGCAGCAGCACCCGCCGAGCTCGTACGCCGCCGGGGACGTGTGCGCGGGGACGGCGACGCCGTATACGCCGCAGGACGGCCATGCTGGTTATTTCAAGTCGACGGAGCGCCTGTTGAGGTGGAGAAGCATGAGATGCATAGGAGTTACTGAGGGGGGCCGCCCTGGGGTGGTCTCTTTGCAGTTGGAAGAAGAAGGGAACAGGTTGGCTGGCAGGCTGGGCAGGGAGAGAGCCGGGGTGGGCATAGATTCGGTGGGTTGGGCTTGCATCTGTTTTCGTGCCTAGGCGACTGGATATCTTAGACCTGGCGCGTCTGAGCAGATGAACTAATGATGGACAATCGTCTCGCAAATGGCAGTGAAGTCCAACAGCCAGGCCTCGCTGAAGTAGAGGCTTAGCTTGCGTGTTCCCCGAGAGACACCAAGCATGGTGCAGACGAAGCCATCGGCAACTTCATGGTTGCCGTTGACGTCGGTTGAGGCGTATCTCTTGGGTACATGTCGTGCTTGGGGACACGGCCGTGGAGTATCGATCGCGGGCGTTCGCAGCTTGAGAAATGGCTGAAGAGCCAAAATGATTGAGGTCCTGGAGACAACTACAGTTGTTAGAGCCTCGGCTGAGTTGCCAAAGCTTGCCGATCTGTGTTGGTGAGAAACAAATGCACCAGGTCTCAGGGAAATTATGAACAACCTATTCACGTTCCAACACTGGCCACATTCGATCTGGTCTGGCGGGGGCGGGAAGATGCGGGGCGGCAAGCCTCGGCTCAGTGCATACTTGGCCAGCAAGCGCACCTGAGTGAACGCGATGGCTCCTCCTTTGGTCGTGGCTAATACGGCGACAGTTCGTCTGACCGCAACCTGTGTTACGTAAATCCAAGCCTGCAACTACCCTGAGAAGCAGGTCACTTGACGCTGCCGGGCATCGCCGGGAACAAGGGACCTGAGCTGCTTAAGCCGAGATCGAACTTACACTGGCAAGGGCGAGTCGCGCAATAAATACCAGGCCAATGGACGGTATCTGATATCGCGATTTATCCTTTTCTGCCCATCCGAGCGTATCTGGACAGCTTACCGACCGGACGGAAACTTCGGGAGAGAATTGGGTGCTTGGCCGGCTTTCTCTTCTGCCAGACATCGGACAGTGTGGAGCTTGAGGAAAGGAGGTGGAACAAAGACACTAACCTTCTGAAAGCCGCACTGAGCTGGAGGGAAACGACGTCCGGAACGTTGACACGGGAGTCAAGCCAAGCCTAACCAAGGTCCCTCCGAAGCAGAGAAAGTCCATCATCGGACCGGGTTGTCGCGGCGATCCTCGGATCCCCACAGCTGCATACCCGACGACGGAAGGGGACGGGACATCACAAAGCCCCATCCCAGTCTCACACTGCAGCAGTCGGCATTCCCCCGCACCCCGCACGCACGCCCCCGCACCCCAACTGCCGCCATGCCCCCGCTGCTGCGCGGCGCCACCCCACCCGGAGCGGCGAGGGCCAGTCGGGCACTCCAGGGACACCACCACCGCCGAGCCGTGGCAGCAGCCGTGGCCGGGATCGGGTGCCGTCGGGGGGCCCATCGGTCCATCTCGTCGACTGGGGGAAGCAGTAGTAACACGATAAATCCGGGTGGTGCTGCTCCCTCGCGCCCGGTGCGCGCATCTCACACACCGATCCAGCCGCTCACCGCACTCACCACCACCACCGCCCCAACAGTCCTGTCGCCTCGCCAGGCCGCCGCCACACCCCCCCAGCCGCGCTGGTCGTCAACACTTGCCAGCACCGTAAACACAGACCAGCAGCCGCCCGAGATGTACACCACGTCGTTCGCCTTCTTCGAGGCGCTGTGGGACGCCGGCGTGACCCACGTGTTTGTCAACCTCGGCTCTGACCACCCGAGCATCATCGAGGCCATGGTCAAGGGCGCGCGCGAGAAGAAGGGCCAGTTCCCGCGCATCATCACCTGTCCGAACGAGGTAAACCCCCTCCCCTCCCCTCCCCTCACCTCTCCACCACCACCACCCCTCGCCCGACGCACCAAAACACTAACAATGCCCCCCGCTCGTTCAGATGGTAGCGATGTCAATGGCCGACGGCTACGCGCGCCTGACCAACCGCCCGCAGGCCGTCATCGTGCACGTGGACGTGGGCACGCAGGGGCTCGGCGCGGCGGTGCACAACGCCAGCGCGGGGCGGGCGCCCGTGCTGGTGTTTGCGGGCCTGTCGCCCGTGACGCAGGACGGCGAGCTGCGCGGCAGCCGCACCGAGTTCATCCACTGGATCCAGGACGTGCCCGACCAGAAGCAGATCGTCGCGCAGTACTGCCGCTACGCGGCCGAGCTGAAGACGGGCGTCAATGTCAAGCAGATGGTCAACCGCGCGCTGCAGTTTGCACGGTCTGGCCCGCAAGGGCCGGTGTATCTGTGTGGATCGAGGGAGGTGATGGAGATGGAGATCAAGCCGTATGGGATACGGCAGGAGGATTGGGAGCCGGTGGAGTTGGGTGGCCTGCCGACTGGTGCGGTGAAGATGATTGCCGAGGCGTTGGCGGGAGCGAAGGAGCCGTTGGTGATCACGGGGTATGCGGGCCGGAACCAGGCGGTGCCGCCCGCGCTGGTGGAGCTGGCGGACACGGTGAAGGGCTTGCGCGTGCTGGACACGGGGGGCAGCGATATGTGCTTCCCCGCGGACCACCCGGGCTGGCTGGGGCTGCGGTACGGCAGCGAAGACGCAATCCGCACGGCGGACGCGATCGTGGTGCTGGACTGCGACGTGCCGTGGATCGCCACGCAGTGCCGGCCGCGTGAGGACGCGCGCATCTTCCACATCGACGTCGACCCGCTCAAGCAGGTCATGCCGCTGTTCTACATCCAGGCGCGCCACCGGTACCGCGCCGACGCGTTGACGGCGGTCGAGCAGCTCACGGCGCGGCTGAAGGCGGACGAGGGGTTGCGGGCGCAGCTGACGGGCGACGAGCGCGAGCAGAGATGGACCGCGCTGGAGGCGTCGCACAGACAGAAGCTGGAGGACATCGCGGCGCGCTCGCAGCCGCTCGAGAACGGCGAGTTCGGCACGGCACACCTGTGCGCGCGGCTGCGCGAGCTATGCCCGGAGGATACCATCTGGGCGGTCGAGGCGGTGACCAACACGGGGTTCGTGCACGACGGCATCCGGCCGACGCTGCCGGGCCACTGGATCAACTGCGGCGGCGGCGGGCTGGGCTGGTCGGGCGGCGGCAGCCTCGGCATCAAGCTGGCGGCGGACCACGAGGCGCAGCAACGGGGCGAGCAGGGCCAAGGAAAGGGCAAGTTCGTGGTGCAGATTGTGGGCGACGGCACGTTCCTGTTCTCGGTGCCCGGCAGCGTGTACTGGATCTCGAAGCGGTACAACATCCCCGTGCTGACCATCGTGCTCAACAACAAGGGTAAGTATTCGGATCTGATCCCCAGGTTCAGGGTGGTGGGAGTGGGAGGAAGTGGTGCTGACAAGAGGCAGGCTGGAACGCACCGCGCAAGTCGCTGCTGCTCGTTCACCCAGAAGGACTTGGCTCACAGGCAACCAACGAGGAGATCAACATCTCGTTCGACCCCGTGCCCGACTACGCGGGCATCGCGAAAGCGGCGGCTGGCGGCGATCTCTTCGCCGCGCGCGTCGACCAGGCGGCCGAGCTGGACAAGGTGCTGAAGGAGGCCATCGCGGCGGTGCAGGGCGGACAGACCGCCGTGGTCGACTGCAAGGTCGCCTTGGGCTGCTAATATGGAAGCGTGTTGCCGTTTGCGCATTAGTTGGCAGGGAGTTGGTTCGCGCATGCAGGCGCGTAGCGTTGTAGTCCAGTTTCCGGCGTGGGGGCGCACAGGAGCACCGCTGGTCACAGCTGATTCGGAATCAACGACAAGTCTTTTCCCTCTGCTCTAATATCCTGAAGTGATGAAGGCGCCTCGGGTGCAGTTGTCCGACACCCCGCCCGCCAAGTGGCCTTGGTGATGTATCTCGATAGGCCAGCGCAACGGAGGGCGCTTCGCCCTGCATGATTCCCACGGAAACCTGGTGCACGTCGATGCTGACTGGTGCGGAGTATTGTCGTGGACCCTGCGACCGACCCCTCCTCCTCCTTCTCAACTGAACCATTCCATCAGAAAGAAAGGCGACACGTCCACGGGCATTTTGACTCAACCATCCATCTATCTCTCCCTCCATCCCGGCTACGCTGCTGCCACTCAGCCGTCACGGTTTGCCGCCAGAACCATCAAAGCAGGTCGATGATCCGCGCCGTTTCGCCACAGCGAGCCGTGTCCTCCCCCGTGGGTGCCATGCTACCAAGCTGAACCGCCCGCCAAACTCTGCGTGTCCTGCAGGTCGGCAGGTCGGCAAAACAGATTGGTGGTGCTCGCCTGTGCCCGTTCGTTGGGGTTGCTCAGGGTTGCTTTCGTTCTGCGTGCGGGCATCCCAATTTCATTCGATAAGAGCCCGATTATAGGCAGACAGTGAGGGGCAGGAGGGGTCACCTGTCCCGCCACTCCGACTTTCGCCGCCCCGCCTTCACCTTGCAACCTGCCACTGGTAGGGGCATGCAGCAGCGATCGACAGCGGCCTGGGCCTAGCACCCTCAGCTTTAACAGATCCAGCGAACGGGTAACTGGACTTCGAAAACCTGCGACCGAACAACATCCCCCTTCAACGATCTCGAAACAGCCCACATCTGCACGCACGCCTCCAGAACCCACCTCAGACCCTGTGCCTGGCGCTGCCGACTGCGTCTCTCCCTCGAACTCCGTTTCGTTTCTTATCCATCCGCTATCGACTCCACCCTCACTGGTCGTTCATTATCGAATTTTTGCCGCCCAGGCACGCGATTGCCCCACCTCGACGACTCCCGAGGCCCCAAAGCTCCAACTCGCTCGCGCACGAGACCCCCAAGATTCTGTCAAGATCGCGAGACCATGATACTCGACCTGGCCTCTTGCAGGACTCACCCGACCGTGGAGCCGCCCTGGCTGGCACCGTGAAGTCGTGCCTGCCCTCCCGGTAGCACGCGTTTTTGACAGCTCCAACGCAGAGCCCAGCGTCCACGGACTCGACACGGCCGAGAATTTCCCGCGGCAACCAGGCCATAGCCGAATTCCTTCCCGATAGCCGCAGCAGCAGCCGCCGTCGCCGAGCACCGCGCTGACGATGGCTGAGGGAGAACCTGCGCCCGACCACCCGACAGCAGACGGCCACCCCGGCAGCGACTCGAGCGCCGTCTCGTCGCCTCCGCCGCCGCCCGTCCCGTCCGCCGACCCGCGGCTGCAGCATCTGCAGAGTCCCGAGAACCATGCGCCCTCGCCGCTGCTCGCGGCGCAGGCCGACGACATCTTCAAGGTGTCGCCGCAGGCCGCCCTGCGCCTCCTCAGCGCGGGCATCGAGGCCCTGGTCGACATGACGGGCGACATCCCGCCGACGCCACCGCCAAAGAGCCCAACGATACCGCACATGCGGGGGATGGAAGCCGAGAAGAAGAGCATCGTGCGCTCCAACTCGGACAAGAACCTAGCCCGGCTCGCGCAGCAGCGCAGCGCGACCAACTCGCCCTTACCGGGTCGATCCCCACTACAAAACGTCCAGTCGGCGGCAGCACAGGACGCACCGCAGCAGCAGCAGCAGCAACAGCAGCAACAGCCCATCGACGGCGTCAAGCTGCGCACCCCTCACCCCGCCCCATGCACACCACCACCACCACCACCACCCTCATCAGACGGACCCCGGCCGGCCCCGCTGGCACCCTACATCGTCGTCGGCGCCAACTCGCAGCCACTCAACCAGCAGCACAGCGCCATCACGCGCCGCTTCTACTGCCGCGTGCCGCCGCCCATCAGCATCACCGACTACCTGCTGCGCGTGCACCACTACTGCCCCATGTCGACGGCCGTCTACCTGGCCGCCTCGCTGTACATCCATCGCCTGGCCGTGCGCGAGCGCGCCATCGTCGTCACGCGCCGCAACGCCCACCGCTTGCTTCTGGCGGGGCTGCGGGTCGCCATGAAGGCGCTGGAGGATTTGAGCTATCCGCATGGACGGTTTGCGAGGGTTGGGGGGGTCAGTGAGCGCGAGTTGGCGAGGTTGGAGATTAGTTTCTGCTTTTTGGCGGGGTTTGAGTTGGCGGTGGGTGTGCCCGTCCTGGCGGGGCATTGGGAGCTGTTGCGGCGCGGGACGGAGTGCTGGAATGTGTTGGATGGGGGGATGATGCAGGAGCAGGAGCAGAGGACGGAGACGGAGACGGAGACGGAGATGGGGGCTGTGCCGTTTGTGCAGCTGGAGAAGCCGCCGAGTGGGAGCGGGAATGTGAAGGCGCAGGCTTGATGAACGTGTGTGGGTTCGTTCCTCTTGCGAGTGATACCATGGTTTGGAGGCATTTTGATGACGGGGGTGCGAAACCAGCCGCGGATGGCTGGCTGACGAGTCAGGGCGTTGGTGGGGGATTCTAGCTTTACATGCGCAGTGCACTACGTGCCATTTATCGTAT
Organism: Chaetomiaceae sp. R4402; assembly: GCA_023628555.1. Classification (NCBI taxonomy): domain Eukaryota; kingdom Fungi; phylum Ascomycota; class Sordariomycetes; order Sordariales; family Chaetomiaceae; species Chaetomiaceae sp. R4402. The sequence continues at coordinate 54,259 of JAMAKO010000036.1, read as the reverse complement.
ATCTGGATGACTTGTACTTGTTGTTTCTCCGGTTATGCACATCACAGCGTGCTTCTTCCGCACCAAATTGGCAGTGCGCTGGTGGCCTTGCTCTCGGGAAGGATACGGATGGGCACTTGGGCAGCGAGCGTGCGCCTACCCACTTTCGTATCTCCCCTTGAATGAGCGAAGGATGATCTCACTCATGCATTCTTGCCTGCCGTCCACGACATCGGACCAAACGTCATCGACTTTCGCGCAAAATGGCAATGCGAGGCATGCCAGCCTCTAGTTCTCGGCTTAAAGTCACTTCTAGTAAGGTAGACCAGCTTCACTTCCCACCACAAAACCAAAACCACGGCAATCAGCTACACCAGGATTCTACTCCCTGCTTCTTTCCTCGTAACCAACTGCATTCCACACCTTCAACATGGCCGACTTTGACGAGTCTGACATCCCGAAGGAGGTGCCCGCGTCAGAGGACTACGCCGCCGAGCCCGAGAACGTCCTGCGCGGGCACAAAGCCGCCATTGCCAACCCGCGTGCGTTTACCTACCAATCTTCCCCCATTCAACACTATACAGCGCAAACTAACACAAGCGGCACGTTGAAAACGCTGCAGAGGTCTCGGACCAGGCCAAGGCGCGCTCGCGCAAGGTGCTCGAGAGCATGGACGAGCCCTACGACGAGTCGACGGCCAGCCACAACACGACGGACCCCCACCAGGAGAAGGACCAGGGCAACGTCGCCCGCGGCCTGAAGGCGAGCATCAGCAACCCGGGCGTGTCGGAGCAGGCCAAGGAGAAGGCGCGGGAGAAGTTGGGGAAGTTGGGGCAGTGAGCTAGCTGGCGGCTTGTCAATGCTCATTGGGGGTGAGGTTAGATGCCGGAGGTGATGTAAAGGTGGTGCGGTGATTGGACATAAGAGTTGTGGTGGTCGTGAATGCATCGTGTAGAGTAGGTATCCGCTGTTTATTTGTGAACTGGAATCATCTAAACTGCCTTTTTCTTACCGCATACATTGTGATACCTGTATTGGGGCAAGGGCAATTCGGTATGCTTGCGGAGCCCAAGATGATGACGGCAGAATGCCCGGCTAGTAAGTGACTGGCGTTTCCGATATATTCATATCAGACAGGTAAAGTGACGTCGTGAAACCGACTACTTCAAGGGTCTACAGGAGAACGACGTCTGATGGTCGGCGCGGACTGGTCGTTGTCTCCGCCAATCCAGCCCCCTTGAGACCAATCGAGTCCATGACACCTCTCCTGGCGGTTACCTTCACCAAATAGTCGACATCATGCATAAAAACCAGTCATCAAGTGGCTCCGGTCATTCTGAAGCGGCACACGGCTTCTGTTGGCCGTACTAGTTCGATCCCCTGAAATGTGCTGCTCTGTCCGAATCGACGTTGGGTCGCGGCGCACGGAGCTCCAGCCGACGATGTCAATAACGTCACCGCGTGTAATGGTGACAACACCAGCAGAACGAGACCCCTTCATCCCCCATTATAGAGCAATAGAGCCGTAACGGGAGTCGTTGTGCGTCATTCGTGGACCCTACGTTTCTGCGGGTCCATGAGCCTCTTCAAAAGCGTCCCTGAACCGCGTTCTTCCCAGCATGTGGTCTCACTGAAACATCCCAACGACGGCTGAGACTGAGCATCAACGAACTACCAAACTGTTGCATCAAGACTCCACCAAGGATTTTGACCATTGCCCAATTGCTTGCCCACCGAATAATCCCCCGTTTTCCAGCGTCAAACATGTCGACCAAGTCGGCTCCGTACCAGCGCGACGACAAGCTCGGCGCCGAGCTGCCCCGCGAGGCCCCCGAGGGCGCCGTCAGCGACCCGTCGTACAAGACGTCGAAGGGAGAGCCCGTACCCGTGGTGGACGATGATCAAGACATTGAGGATCCGATGAAGCCCGGCAGCGCCGACTCCGATAAACAGCTTCGTATGTCTCTATTTTCTCAGCAGCCCGCCGGCCCCTCCCTCTTCCCTCACTTCACTTTCAATTCCACTTAGTACATACTTAAATATCATATCGGTGATGTCCTTGAGAGAAGGTTGACTGCTGACAATGTTTGTCTTTGATGATTTACAGAGCAAGACGAGCGCGAGGCGATTGACAAGGGGAACATCATGAAGGACAGGACGCGCAAGGCCAAGCCAACCGGCACGTATGCTGAGCCGTCGGACGAGCAGATGGGGCTGACGGAGTGAGGGGGCGGGGCTATGTATCGAATTTGGAATGCAACGCTGTAGACGCTAATCAGGGATGTTGGATGGCGTCGAGATACACCTACCTACACAAGTTCGGACCTATAGACCGAAACACGTCCCGTTGAATGTCTCACATACATGTTATCAACAATGACTCTTCCCTCCCGTCTTCCACTGGTAACGCACCGCTCCTGCCCTGGTAGCAACTCAGATCTGACCAGAACCGCTCTTCAAGCTACCTATGTTCTTGTAACATTCACCTTGCCATCTCGATCCGTTTATATTTGTGCTGCTGTCTCTCTGCTGATATTCTCTCTTCTATTCCATCTTACCTCGGACGTTTCCTTTTTCGTACTGACAATCTGATTCATTCTCGAACTGCTCACTCTTACGGGAAGTTTACCGAAGTTTCCATTCATTCTTCCATTTCGTCCTTTCACTTCAGCATTGCAGAGGCTTGCTAGCACAGGCCCATGGACTCCGTCGTCAAATGGCTTTTTTCCTTCTTCAAGTGGTGACCGGCGTGAGCCCACCGTCAACATGAAACTGGGGTGGATATCGGCGTCCAACTCGGCCTTTGGCAAGACACATTCAGATATGACACTCGGGTTAGAGAAACCTGTGTAGGTAGGTGATGAGTTTATGCAACGCAGGGTCGACTTGGAATATACAGACGGTGCTACGAAGCTACAGCTTATTAGCCACATTAACACGGACCGGAGCGGGCTGTTCGGTCGAAGCTCGAGAACCCTACGCTCGCACGCGATGTTTCCCACGAGATCCTGGAGCTTACTTGAACTCGAACTACCATTACGCCAGGTACAGCCAACACTCGCGCCCTCTGAGTGCACGATGCCGTTAACCACCACGCTGCTCTGCCGGAAAACCATAGGGGTATTTGGCCATCACCGGTTTTGCCTCCACGCTGTCCCTGCACCTCATCACCAACCCGAATGCCAAGGACAGCGTGGCATGGCCGTTCTTTCCCAGCGGCAACGGATGGCTCCGTGAGTGAGCCTATGTGTTGTGACCGGGTGCGAAGAGTGTATGGAGTTCGACGGGATCCCAGGTGGTCACGGGAACTGTATAGACGGTTGATAGAAGCACGATGGTGCTGTTCTGTAGAGCTAACTACATGCGCCTAGATAGTACACAAACATCCTGATGTAAGATGGAAACAACAATGTACCTTAACTATCCGTGTAAGGGTCGACGCTGTATGCAAGAAAAGCAGCCCAAACAAAGAACCTCAATAAGTTAAAATGAAAAGCAACACAACGATAACTACATGTGCAAATGCCTAGTCTTAACATCTTAACCAGGTAGATACCAAAGCACTTCATGTGACCATCCGTGTCACCGCTGACGATGAAGCACCAAGGAAAAATGTTGTGAAATGATAACTATTTACATTTGTGTGCAGACGCCGCCCAATCTTTGAACACCACTCAGCGGCGGATTCCATGCGCTAGCAACGCCAGTCAGCCGAGACCTCCCAAGTAAGCAAGAGAGCATGGAATAGCAGCTCACCGCGCTACCCCCTCCTTGTCTGGCTGAAACGGACCAAAGTCCACCACTTGACCGCCGAAAACCATCAAAGTCACCACCCCCGCCGACTTGGGCCACCTCTGCATCTTGTACCGCATGTACCGAAAATGCAGCAAGTTCGGCAACTCCCCGCGCGCGCAGCGGTCCCACAGCGGCAGCAGCACGTCCTGGACCAGCCGGGCGGTCCCGCCGACGACGAGCGTCTCGACCCCGCGCGGCAGCATGTTGATGGCCACGCGGTTGTCGCTGCCGTGCTCGTTCCCCGCGGCGGGCCACCCGAACTGCAGGCGGAGGGTGCGCAGCGCGGCAAAGTCCGCTAGCGGGGTGAGGTCATCGACGGCTGCGAGGCGCAGGCCGGGCCAGCCGAGCACCAGCTCGCGGAGGGTGGACTGCAGCGGGAGAAGGCTGGCCAGCACGTGCCGGACGGTCACCCGTTTGAGGTCCAGCGTCGCGAGGTCCCAGCGCACGAGCCGGTCGGAGTAGCTCCGCGTGCGGGACTGCTCCTCGTGGCCGCCGAGCCGGATCAGCTCGAGCGAGGGGTGCAGGGCGACGATGGCGCCGAGGTGGTCTGGTCGCACGCTCGAAAGGCGGAGGGATCGGAGCATCGCCTGCGGGTGCTTGAGCAGGGCGAGGCCGATGCTGTGGACGTGGCCGTTGACGCGCAGGTGGGTGAGGGCCGCGGCGTGGCGCAGCAGCGCGTAGAGCGACGCCTGCGGCTCGTGCGCCCAGAGCTCGAAGTCGGTGGCGTCGAGGGTGAGATGGCGCAGCGAGGGGAAGACGAGGGAGGGTGGCAGACGGGTGCCGATCCTCAGGCGGGGATCGCTGCCGCGGTAGCCCATGAGGCTCGGGGACTTAATGGTGAGCTTCCGGATGTCGAGGACCTGGCACAGCAGCACGTCGAGCAGCGCCCATGAGAAGGCGCAATGTTCGGTGCCCCAGTCCATCCAGTTCGGCTCCAGACCCCAGGAAAACCAGTCTATCTCCATACCCAAGCTGTCGGCCGCGTTGAAAATGTAGTCTCGCTGTGCCTTCGTGAGGGCAGAGCCGTCTTTGTGGTCGGCATCGAGGTCGATAACCAGCTCGCGGACAAGCAGCGCGTGGTCAGGCCACTGGAAGAAATGACGGACCAGGCGGACGAGGGCGGCGGGCCGGTAAGGGGAGACGCAGACGCGCTCGTAGAGCAGCGGAGCCACGGCGTGTTGAACATGTTTTGAGCAGGAAGCGAAGCTGCCGAGCGCGGGAAAATCCACCAAGGCGTTCTGCCAGTACCTGGTGGGTACAGGCGGTGTCTGTCCCGCGTTGCTGCTGGACTGGACAAGGATCGACGCGACCGTGAACAGAAGCTCGGCAGGGAGCATGGACAGGGAAGCGGGTATCGCCATGGTTTGGTTCGATAGTGTTTGTGTGTTTGTATATGAAGACGTACGTATGTGCGAAGGATTTAAGGGAAAGCAAGGACGAAAGTTGAGTATCGAGAACAATAAGAACTAGGAAGAAGAGCTGCGCAACGGAAAATTAGGAAATGGATATCAGCTCAGGCGGACCGGAGCACGTGGTAAAATCACCCTGCTTTCGTCACAGCAACGGCATTCTGTGAGGTGGAAAAGTGAACCGCGACAGAAGCGTCCGACCTGCAGCGACAAAACGTCACATAATTACAGCTTGGGCGGACCCCTTTACGCCACGAAGTTGTCACATCGTGCAGCGCGCTGCAAGCTCAACCAAAGGATACGTCAGCCATGCTCTCGGCGCCAGCCGCTCTAGGTAGGGAACCACGGGGTCTTCTGGTGCAGACACTCACGCTCACTCTCTGGTCGAGACTAGCACTCTTTCGGTGGTTATGCCATCATACCTGCCAACGTCACTGTTACAAGACTTTGGTGATTAGAATGTCGACGTTAGCAATGCAACGCCTAGCTTCGGGCACGCTGAGGCGGCACGAGCAGAGACATGCAGTCAAAAGACATTAGATCCGGGTCTAGTACAAACTTTGGCCTGGCTACCCGTAACAATAAAGCTCAGCGGGAATGTCGTGGACTGGAGGTTTTGATGCGCTCGCGATAACGCGAGCTGAGGACGGGAGGTACCAGCTTGCCTCGAAGGTCAAAATTCCACCATTCCGGTCATATGCTCGCAAGAGAAACAAAGAATTTGACCGCTTATACAGCTCGGAGTAACAACTCGAATGGTGATAAACTGCTATAGACACGAATAGAAGTTGTAAGTCCCAATTAGGAAATTTGTTTGGTTAGGAACGTTGGACGGTTGGCCGAGGTTTTGGCGACTGCAAGCCGTTGGAAACCGAGCCAGGCCTGAGTGCAGGGGATTGATTGCGGGTCCCAGCTCACCCGGGCAGCCCCGCCTTTGACCGAAGCTCCCGCTGGAAGCTCCAGGCCCCGTCAGCTTGCTTCTGCGCTTGTGCTGATAAGGACCCCTCGTGCCCCTCTTCCATCCATCTCCGCCATTGCCAATGCGACACCTCGGCTGGTTCCCTCGAATATCTCGAATCCGAACCGCTTCGTTTCCCCTCGTCCGCAATTTTGGAACACGCGTCGCTATGGACTACGACACGATCCTGCAACGCAAGTACCCGGCCAAGCGGCACGCGCAGCGCGTCGTCGAGCACATCCGCGCCAAGGTGCCCAATGCCTCGGGCGTGCTGTACCTCGAAAGCCGCATGACCAAGCTGCTCGAGGACAATGACGAGCCCGAGCCGTTTCGGTATTTACCTACCTACTCACATGGCCATCCAATGAAGCTTGCCGCTGACAACCTCTTCCCTCAAGCCAGCGCCGCTTCTTCTACTACCTGACCGGCTGCCCGCTCGCCGACTCGTTCGTGCTGCACGACATGGACGCCGCCAAGACGACGCTATTCATCCCGCCCGTCGACCCGGAGAGCGTCATCTGGTCCGGCCTGCCTGTGTCCGCCGAGGAGGCGCTGCACCAGTACGACGTCGACGAGGTCAAGTACACGAGCGACCTCAACGCCGAGCTCGCCCGCGTCGGCGCCCAGAAGCCCGGCGCCACCGTCTTCGCCATCCCGCACCAGGTCTCCGAGCACGTGTCCTTCCTCGGCTTCGACGACAAGAACTTCTCCGTCCTGAAAGAAGCCATCGAAGTCTGCCGCGTCGTCAAGGACGACTACGAGCTGGCCATGATCGCCAAAGCCAACGCCATCAGCAGCCGTGCCCACCGCGCTGCTATGGAAAAAGCCCGCCACGCCCAGAACGAGCGCGAGCTCGAGGCAGTCTTCCTGGCCTCGTGCATCGCCGCCGGCGCCCCCAAGCAGGCCTACCACGGCATCTTTGCGTCAGGCCGCGCCGCCGCCACGCTGCACTACGTGCACAACAACGCGCCGCTCGCGGGGAAGCAGAACCTGCTGCTCGACGCCGGCGCCGAATGGGACTGCTACGCGGCCGACATCACGCGCACCTTCCCCATCGGCGGGAAGTTCACGCCCGAGAGCCGCGCCGTCTACGACATTGTGCTGCGCATGCAGCTCGAGTGCATCGCTGCACTGCGCGAGGACGTCCTCTGGGACGACGTGCATCTGCTGGCACACAAGATCGCCATTGATGGCTTGCTGGCGCTGGGGATTCTCAAGGGGGACAAGGATGAGATTTTGGCCAACCGGACGAGCGTTGCCTTCTTCCCGCACGGGCTGGGGCATTATCTCGGCATGGACACGCACGACACGGGTGGAAATGCCAATTATGCTGACACGGACACCATGTTTCGCTATCTGAGGGTGCGGGGGCGGTTGCCTGCCGGCAGCGTTATCACGGTCGAGCCGGGTATCTACTTCTGCAGCTTCATCATTGAGCCGTTTCTCAAGGATCCGAAGCACTCCAAGTACATTGACGCGGATGTCCTGGAGAGGTATTGGGACGTTGGTGGTGTTCGGTAAGTGGGGCCTTTAAGGGCGGGTTGGGTTAAAACTTGCTGACTGTTTTGCAGCATCGAAGACAATGTCGTGATTACCAAGGGCGGCGCCGAGAACTTGACGACGGCGCTGAAGGATCCCGATGAGATGGAGAGGATCATTGCCAGCAGCTAAGCGTGCGAGCTCGCTGATTGCCTAGGCTTCCCAGTGTCATGGCACTTTGTCAGAGGCTCGCGGTGTGATATGGCAGTCTGGATGTTCAGAATCGTGCTGGGAGATACCATTCGTGGGATGAAAGGTGAATAGGGAGGGTTGCGCAACGGCGCTGTCCCTTGCCACCATGTGCCTGAGGTGAGCCTGTCATAGGATTCTTGTGGCGTCCTGACTTTGCATCGACTCCGACACGTAGCCGTAGCAGGTCATCTGGATCGGCGCTTGCGTTGTTCAGGCACAGCTTGGGCTGGTAATGTTCATGGTGCGTTCACCGTGTATGTCTCAGCACCTACCTACCTACCGAAGGAGGATTTTCAGCCGTTAGATCGCGTGCTCAACTGCTGCGGGCTATGGCACCTCACTGCAGGGTCAAAACAATCGACAAAGCACCGGTATCAAAGTTGGTTGTTCATCTACCAACGCCGTCCTCTGGAATTGGTTTTGCTCGATATATCTCTGCCTCTATCAAATGTTTGTTAGCTTCAATGGTTTGTTTACTAACCTCTTTCTCTGTACTCCTATACATCATCACCTGTTTACTTGTCTCATTCACATTCAATCGGGGCTGTGACTAAGTTTCAGGCTACCATGTCCCCTTGGTTTTTGGTTTTTGGCCATAGCATCGCTCGGATAAAGTACTAGGTGCCGACACTGAGAAAAACAAGTGCCGAAGCCAACATGGCGCATTTAGCCAGTTCCTCAAATGCCAATCATCGCCGTGCATGCTCGGCTTCATGGAACAGACGAGTATTAGCATACGACGTTATGGTTAGCCCGCGACTAGGCCACGTTGCTTCGCTGGAGTGATGCATCGTCATAACTTGCGGGTGTCCCAAGGCTCACGGCCAGCTGAGCGAAGCCCTACATCGTACATATCAGACTTGAGCTTCGAGCACGCTGGCATCAACGCTTTGTACGCGGGTGTCTGGATTACTTTGACACCTACTGGAGGCCTTGCAGGCTGCTGCGGCAGTGACTGATCTGTACACACTCACAGCATCTGGCGTTGCCCATCCGTCATGGCTCTCACCCGGCTCTCGTTGGCACGCGTGCTGCTTCTGGGGTTGCTGGCTCAACTCGCCGCGGTTGGTGTCGATGCGAAGAGCGAAGTGAAAGCTGACGCCCCGCCAGCGGGCTCGGCGGATGGGCTGGCCTCTGAGCCCATCGAGAAGCAACAAGTGTACACCAGCAACGCGACAGCATCTGCGGCACAGTCGCCCCCCGTTCAGGGGTGGTGGGCTTCCAAGACCTGCTCCGGCGCCTACTGCGTCTACACCAACCAGCGCATCGCCAACGGCCGCGGGCTCGTGGCAGTCACCCGGGCCGACGAGTTCCAAAAGCTTCAGCGCATGGAGACCCTCTTCAACCGGGGCGAGAACAAGTACTACGAGAACCCGGCCCCTTTTACCACCACCGAAATCGCAGCCAAGGGGCCCGGCATCACCGCCACCAAGCCCCTGCGCCGTGGCAAGCCGCTCATGTCCTGGTCGCCCGTCCTCCTCGTGCACAAGGCCTTCTTCGACGAAGTCCCCAAAAAGAAGGAGCGCACCCGCCTGCTCGATGCCGCCGTCTCCTACCTCCCCACCACTACCCGCACCACCTTCAACCAGCAGCGCACCCCATCCGGCCCTGGTACAGACACACCCACAACCACAACCCCCCGCTCCATCGAACAAATCCTGCTCGCGCACCCCTACGAAATCGACCTCGGCTTCGACACCCCGCACCGCCACCCGGCCGCCGTCGGCGCCGCCGGAGAAACCAGCGACCCCGGCGCCCACTCGCGGCACTACGCGTACTACCCGGAAGCCACCGTCTTCCAGCACGACTGCCGCCCCAACGTGGCGACCTACATCGACAGCGCGTTTGCGCTGCACGCCACCGTCGCGCGCCGCACCGCCGCCGGCGAGGAGCTCGCCGTGTCGTACGTCGATCCCTTCCTGCCGCGGGTGGAGCGCGCCGCGTGGGTGAGGCGGCACCGCGGGCTGGGGGCCGCGGCGGGGGAGTCGAATGGCAGTGAGAGCGGGTGTCCGTGCCGGGCGTGCAGTCCGCGCGGTGGGGTGGATGGGGAGGAGGCGAAGAAGGCGGAGGAGAGGATGGAGGAGATTGGGAGGATCAGGGCGGAGCTGAGGAATCATGATAGTAACAAGGTGGATTTGGCCATGATTGAGCGGTTTGTGAAGCTGGTTGAGGAGGAGCGGCTGCATGTCAAGTTTGCCGAGGCGTATGAGCTGGCGGCGGTGAATTACAACTATCTGGGGGATGACAAGCGGGCGAAGAAGTATGCGGACTTGGCGGTGCAGGCGGGGATCACTGAGGGCGGCACCGAGTCGAATGATGTCGCGGCGATGAGGGTCATGGCGTCGGATGTCAAGGGGCATTATTCGTACCGCTTCACGCTGAAGCGGCGGGGGCAGTGAGGGATGTGGGGGCTTGAGATGTCGGCTTATGACGGCTCGGATCAAAAGCATTGCTGAGGAGTGAAGCGGAACCTGTGCAGAGGCGGAACAGGGCGATGTCTGGTACCGCCTGACGTGTCGCCCAGGACGATAGCCTGGGACGCGGAACGCGGCCACAGCGAAAGCTTTTGCCGGACACAATGGCTTGCCTAGTGCGGGAGGATGGAGGAGGGGGAAAATGCAATGAAGTTAGAAATAACACATCTCCCATTCACCTAAGGCACAGGGTGACTGTGACTCCGACGCAATGATGATGTCCTGGCTGAGGAGTTGAACAGGATACTGTTCTGAGATCCCGACCACGTCCGGTGGCTCCTCCTCGTTTTCCCCGGCTCCTTGCTTCGGAGACAGCGTGAAGCCGTGGGACAGTGTATTTCGGTTTGCGGGAAAGGTTTAAATTTAAGGGGCAATGATTAAATGAAGGTTTATCAAGGTTATCCGACTGCCTGTTACATACATGCTCTGGCCTGACCCACGACATGAACACGGACATGGAAGAAGCACCCGCCGCCTTTACTCCGAGTCCACCGCGCCCAACTTCCTCTTCGGCGTGCGCTTCAGACACACTTTCCACCATTTCCGCAGGCGGTCGATCGAGTACTCGTCATGCCTCTGGAGCGAAACAAACTGCTCTGGATCGTCCGAAGCAGAGAAGCCCGGCGACCCGGCGCACTCCATGTCATGCCCGAACGGCCCACAGGAGTCGAAGTCAATCAACACAGGCCAGGAGGCGCCGTCCTCGTCCTCTCGCACCATCACGTTGCGCGGGTTGATTTCGTTGTGCACGAACCCGAGCGAGTGCAGAAACCTGACGGCCGACTCGACGCCCGCCAGAAAGGCCTCCTTGTCCAGCTTTGCAAACGCGGCAGGCCTCGAGTGCGCATACTCGTAGAGGTTCCAGTGCAGCGCTTCCAGCACAATTCCCGTGATATGCCCGCGGCGGACCCGGCTGCCGAGGTACCGCACAATATACGGGTGCTGCCGCTGGGCGAGCTTCTCCAGGATAAGCACATCCTGCAGCAGCTGATCCTTGGTTTCAACGTCATCCCCATTGGGCTTCCCATCCGGGATGACACCGTCCGCAACGCTTACCACTTGTATGTGCTTCCTCGCTTGATGAACACAGCGTCGACGCTCTGTGCGTCCGGGGCGACGGTAAGGTGCGTGACGGCGGTCGCCGGGGGGAAGACGTCGTGGTCGTTGAGCCGTTTGACACCGGCACTGTACTGGTCCAGAGTTAGGTCCCCGTCGGGTTCGTTTGAAACGCCCACGAAGGCTTCGTCATCCGCCGTGAAGTGAATCCATTTCAGGACTCGGCTGCTGCCTGGCTCGGCGCTCTCCCATTCGAATATGTCCCGCTCCTGCTCGCTCTTGATGATAGGGCGCTTGTTCCCATCCATGGTAAGGGAGCCCAGCAAGTAAGATAAGAGATACTGTCGATCGCTATGAAGAGTTGCAGCGTTGGTGATTTCTGTCGATAAACGGAGGGAAAGTAAGCTAAGGTAGGTACCTAAACATCAGGAACTCCTGCGATCGAGGGTTCATGAGTTTGAGATGAAACCTGCGTTATTCAAGGAGGCTGGGGAATCGCTTGCCTTGCTAAGCGGCAACGCGAAGTGGCTGGAAACACGAGAGAATACGAAGGTAGGTACCAATTTTACGGCCAAAGAAAATCGCGGTGGTCGACGTACAATGAAGCACAAACTGGGGTGGTATGTGCCATCCCCCTAACAAAGAGCAAAGCTTGAAGCTGACCAAGGTTGGTAGTTAACGTCAGGTAGGTCAACAAAGAGGCTGGCGGCAAACTGTCACCCTGCATTCTTGAACCGCCTTTTTTTTTTGTCACAAGGCACCACCCCGTTTGTTTGTCAGGGAAAACGCCCGATGTATCCGTGTCTGTCGAGACCACATGGAGACGATAAGTGGGTAGGTACATAATGATGCCCAGACTAGGTCCGATCAATACAAGGGGCAAAAGTAGACTCTACCTCGGGGTGGGGATGAGCATACCCGTAACGCAAGATTGAAGGCCACTCATACACGAGACATGAACCTACTCTCTTGAAGGACACAACCCACCAACGATGTCAATTTGGAACCAATCTACAGGCCGGGGTGCGTTGAGAGGTCAACTGAGGGGCTGGACACAGTGAAGCAGCTTACGTCCCACACATTCCAGCGACATGTTGTTTGAATGAGTCATAGGTAGTTAAGTATTCTAAGAAATTTGACAGAAAAACCATGACTTGAAGAACGGCGTATCTGAACTTGTGGTCCTGTATTGGGTCCTGCTCTTCAGTCAATGAAACCGAGTAGGCAGGAGAAAAAGGTGAATGGAACGCAGAATGCAATTGAACCCTGTTTATCAGCGACGATCGCCGGCGCGTAGGCCTTGGTACACCGCAAACATGAGGCGCTTCAGGTGACACTTCTAGGGAGCCAGGACATAACGTTAAGCATCCTTTAGCCAAAACCAGCGAGACACTTCGCGTGTTGCTACGGGTGATAAGGCTGCCCCGTTTATGCATGGGATTTGTGTCTCATGCCAGCTCAACGATATAAAACCCGAATGACCAAGAGTATCAGCCCCACCCAGTTTCTTGAGCCTGGCTCACTGCATCTTCTCTACCTGGCCTACAATTTTTCAAACTCACACAACCAGCACTTGTCTTTGGGAGCCCAGGTTCGCTCTGGCTGAACTTTGACGTACCATACGCGATGGCGGGGACAAGGCAAACGGCCCGTCGAAGCGATATCATGCCGCAACGGAACACCTGGACTCGGTTTCACCTCCCGCGTGAGCATGACTGGCCCAGGTGGAAACCGGCTGGCTTAGACCCCTATCTCGGGCCGCTTGCGGGCGTGGCGAGCATCATAAAAGTCCACCTCGGCAGGCAGGTCTCGGACCCGGAGCATGCCGTCCTCGTTATCCGTGAGCGTCCCCTCCGGTTGCCAGTGCGACGGTGGCCACGCCCGGGTGTCCACAAATATGCCGCTGACTCGCAAGAACAGTCTGCGAATCAGCCGCAGCGCTGGCATTCTTCCAGCGCTCCCCTGCATGCGAGCAGTTCCTGCGGGGTCTCGGCCTCGAGAACGAGCACAAGTGTGCCGCTGCCCAGTCTAGACTGGAAATTGGGTTTCGATATGGGCCGGTACCAGCGCCATCCCGATTCCCTCGTCGGCCGTGTGACACTGGCCGCCATCCGGATACCGTATACGGGCGCGTCCAAACGTCCGGTGTGGGGCCGGGCTATCTTCGAAGCCATGTTCGATGTCATGCCGGCGGGCGCCATCAACCTCGGTCAATACTATGCCTGCGCTCGTCTCTCCAAGCAGTTCGCGCTGTGCTGGGAGGACGGCAGACAGCCAGACCAACCCGCGGCGGCAGGGACAGGCGATGCTGACCGGGAATGGCGGTGCGACGTCTGCTACGTCTTCATCCGCCGGCGCGATAGCAGTCCAGGCTCACCGGAGAGCTTGCTCTGGGAGGGGGCAGGCGCGCTCAAGTCCTGGGCCGCAGCCGTGACAAAGTCGCTGCCAACTGCCGAGGTGTTGGAGCCAGAGCGCTGGGATATTGAGGTGGCGCCGGGCTGCGTCCATCCTCCGGATGACAATATGGAGGTTGTGTTCGGTAATGAGCTGACGGATGAGTTGCATTGGGTCCGCGACTAGAATTTTCCAGGGTCCGATTAGGACGTGAGCGAGTGACGAGAGGCTGATGTAGGGACTGGAGTTTGCCAGATTCACTTATTGGCACAATCATGAATCGCGAGGGTTGTCAATAAGGAATGGACATGAACACAAGACTTCTTGGCTTCAACCAGTAACAGCACTCCAAATAACGCACGTGATTCTAATCAATTCCAAACGCCATTCATGGCCCATAGGTAGCCATCCCGGGTATCTTATCGTAAGCCAGCCAGCCATATACACAAAACCCCCCAAACCCCAACCCCTTCCTCAGGCTACCATGCCTTTCACCACCTCCCCATCCCCTCCATCCCCCTCCTCAATCGCTCCAACTCCTCCCTCCTAACCTCCCGCTCCCTCTCCCTCTCCCTCTCCCGCCTCCTCAACCCCTCCAAATCATCACTCAACCTCTTCCTCTCCCTCTCCACCGGCAACTCAAACCTTTCCCGTAACCCTTCCACATCCAACCCCTCCACCCGCCCAATCGACACCGCCCGCCTCTCCCTGGCGCGCGCATGCACCGCGCACCGGTCACGATATAGTGGATCGGTCGGCGAGAGGAGTACGCTTCCAGCGGCCGGGTCGGCAGAGAGGCGCGGGCGCGGACACGACGGCACAGAACAGGCGTGCCGCGCGCAGTGGGCGTCGGACGCGCGGGACTCGGAGGTGCAGTGCGGGGTGAGGCAGGTGTGTGCGAGGCAGAAGTCGGAGGAGGGGGAGGAGGAGGAGGAGGAGGAGGACGGGCCGGTGGCGGTGGCGCGCGGCGAGACGCAGCCCGCGACGCGGCAGGTGTGCAGGGTGCAGTGCAGCGAGCGCGGGCGAGAGGGGTAGAGGACGGGGTGTGGGCAGGAAGGGGTTGTGCATCGGTCTGTAGTAACAAATGGGAGGTTAGATTTGAGGATGGAGATGGGGCGGTGAAGGAGGAGGCAAGGTAGGCTTACGTTTTGAGCAGGCGTCGCTGGCGCCGGTAGGGTCGTGCCCCGCGGTGCAGTCGGCGACGGTGCACTTGTGGCTCGGGCAGTAGCGCATGTTGGAGCCGGTACGGCGGGCACAGCCGGTCCAGACGCAGCGGAAGGTGCCGTAGTGCACGGCGCAGACCAGGTCGAGGCGGCCGTCGCGGTGCAGGTGGGCCGGCCGCGCGCAGTCGGGCACGATGCAGAGCATGTAGTGGCCGCCGCAGCGCTGCTGGCGGCTGTCAGTTGCGCGAAGGCGGCAGTCCGGCGCTGTGCAGCGGTCTGTGCCGGGGAGGTATTGTCAGTCGTCGGGGTTGAGAAGAGGTTGGGACGGTGGTGAGTGGACTCACGCTGTGTGCAGAACCACGGGATGTACTCGCGCACGCCCACAAACTCGCCCAGCTTATCGCATCCGGGCTCGCCACATTTCAAGTCTATTCACTGTCAGTAGCTGAGGGCCGCGGAGGGGCCAAGTGCAGACGACTCACGGTCCGGGCAGTATCTCTCGCTGGCCTTCCGCGGCGTGCCGCAGTGGAATCCTTCTTCCTCCGGGTACGTTCGTGCGCATGTATCTGGGACTCAAGTCAGCCGGGCCGTTCTTAGTCCTTTACCACTGCGAAAGGAAGACATACGTTCGGCGCAGAACTTGGAGTAGACCTTGCGATTGCCGCTGAGTCTGACGAAGGCGTGTTTCTTGTAGCAGCCCTCGACCTGGCACCGGCGCGCGTCGTCCGTCTGGACGTTCGAGTAGTCCGACGCGTCCGAGTACCAGGCGTACGGGGCGTCTGACCAGGACATCAGAGCGGTGGAGCGGTGTGCTTGCGGTTTCAAGACCGTCGGCCTCTCGCGGACGTTTGGTAACGCTGAGAGATGTGCTCGCTTAAGTTTGTTTGGCGGGGATCAGCTAGGTTGATTGGTCGCAAATGAGAAACAGAGCTAAAACTGATGCGCAGAAGCCAAGTCAACGGTTGTTGGTCGACTGATGGTGCCAGATAATGGTCTGAGCCTGTCACAGTTGCAGACATGCAGCCACCTTATAAGGCGACGAACAGATGGCAAGAAAGTGAGGGAGCCATGTGGGCCGCTGCAGAAGGTGACTTGCAGCAGCCGCATGCCGCCGCATGGAGGCTGCAGCATGCGGCATGGCCCCCTTCGGGAGGTTACAGCCGCAGTGCCAGGGGGGTGGTGAGGGTGGAGGGTGGGTCGGGCAGACCAGGGACGCTGGCGGTGTGGCGGAGCACAGGGCAGGCGTGGTTTCTCACTGGCACACTGCGAGCCTGGCTCACTGGCGCTCAGCGAGTCTGCAGGAACTCCCGATGCGCATGGGGGGTGCAGCCCCAAGCCACCTCCAAGTTCGTTCCGAGTCGTCGGAATGATGTCCCGCCACGGGGGGTTCCAGCATGCGCAAATGTGCAGAGTGCCGGATTTGATTGGCAGCCTGATGAGAGGCACTGCCTGCAGCAGGAGAGAGACACTCTTCATGTCCGTCATTTCCCGTCCGGGGTTCCACAGGCCACGACGGCTACTGTATCCATTGCAGCAAAACATCCCGCACGTACGGATCTTTACATAGTACAGTACTGTACTCCGTAAGGGCGGCGCTGTCGTCGTCGGGTGCAGAGCCTTGCGATGGACGGGTGGGTGATTGAAACGGCCAACAGCGGGCGACCATGACCGGCAGGCCAGCGCTGCGTGTTTCACTGTGAGTGACCGCGAGGCACCGTCGCGTGGCCAAGGTTGGGCAGACTGGCAGATGACCAAGCTGGAAGAATGCGCCGAGGGAACACCAGAACACCAAGAACGCGTCACCGGGCAAGGCAGCGACGATAGCATGGCCAGCTCTACCCCCCTTCCACCAAACTCACCGAAACACAGTTTGCAGTGTTCGGACAGCGAGAGCGTGGAAGCACTGGAAGGTGCGACGGCCGCCCGCGCGCCAAGTCGTGGGATGGGTTGCCTCTTGCGGCGGCAAATGCTCGTCGGCGGCACAGCACGCGCGCCTGCTGTGCCACGACTGGAGGCAACAAGCGAGGGGACAAGTGACAATCTGGGGAAGGCGCGCCCGCACGAAAATATGCCGCAAGCGAGAGGCAACCCGGTCCGAGCCCTAACCCCCCTCCACTTCGCTTCAGGCTCCCAGGTGATGCGAGAGTCTGGAGAAGAAACCCAGCAAAAAAAGCATGTCTTCCATACCAGTTGCCGTATGCTACACCGCAACCGCGAACCCCTCCTCGAAACCCCCAACAGCCTTTTCCTTCCGCTGTGCGCTACTAGCACCAGGCAGGACATACCCCCTCTGGTTTGAGACCACCCTCACCCCGCCCCTCACCAGCCGACTCGAGTAATGCGTGTGCCCAAACACCCAGACCCTCACCCCCTCCCACACTCCTCCCCCCTTTCCCCTGTCCCGGTCCAGCAAATCCGTCGCAAACGCCACCGTCCACGGATTGCCCGTGTCCTCCGGCCGCGACGTGCCCTCGATGCACGGCGCGTGGTGAGTCGCGACAAGGATGCGCCGCTTCGTGCCGTCTGCTGCTGCCCCCGCGCGCAGCTGGCCGATCTGCTCCCGCAGCCAGTTGACCTCGTCCCAGTGGACGTGCGTGTGCCGCTGCGCTGTCCAACAGCTGATCTTCTTGAAGTCGTTCACCTTGCTCTCGACGACGCCGTGCGCGTCGTCGGGGATGTGCGACCACAGCGTGCAGCCCAGTATGGTTACGTCCGAGTCAGGGTCGTCCCACCGCGCGCGGTGCAGCAGGACGAGGAACGCAGCGAGAGAAGACTCGGCTGCCAGGCGGTGGGCGGTCGCGAGCCCGGAGTCGTAGTCGAGTCCGTAGAACTCGTGGTTGCCGAGCACGAGGAAGACTTTGCGGTAGCGGGTGGCTTGGGCTTCGAGAAAGGTGCGGTAGGCGTCGTAGTCGGTTAACCGACCGATGTCGCCTGCGAGGAGGAGATAGGGGGCTGTGGCGGGGAAGGTGAAGGATGAGTACTGCTGGCCGACTTCGAGGTGCAAATCTGAGAGGATTTGGATGCGCGGCCGCGGGTCGAGGCGCTGGCACAGTTTGGCGAAGAGGTTTGCCATCCTTCGGGTGTGTGTGAAGGGATGATGAAATGTAGTAAGCGGAAGTTTGATGTTCAAGGTCCAGTCTCTTGCTCGTACCGGGTCCGATGTCGTCAATGGATTGGTTGCAGGAGGTTGACCAATGTGGTTCGCTGTTTGCGAGGCTGAGTCGTGGAATTGAAAGGTCCAGTCGGACATAACACAGCATCTGAACGGCTGCAGTCAGCCTACACGTTCGCTGACTGGGAATGTCTCGCAAAAACAGTTCAAACCATCCAAGATGTCACTGGTCATGCATATTGGCCCATATGTAGCAATTTCCATTCCTCAACAGCTGCATTATGTTCAACAAACCCCCTTGAGCGAGTCAGAACTCAAGGCAATCATCCTCCGCTAAACTTGTACGCCGATCCAGTTACCAAAGATGAGACCTCATTCCGTACCTCTGCAGTGAAAGCATGACCTTGTCGTTTCTGCTTCAAAATGTCCCTTTTGTCTCCGTCCTTCCTTTGTGTCTTCTGCCTGTCCTTTCATATTTGTTCCTCCACGCCCATGCCCCACACTCTCCACGCTCTCTTAACTCCCCATGCCCAACCTAGTACGCCACCTGCTGATTCAACCCAGCCAGCTCCCGGTCCCAACAGCGGTGCTGCGCAATGCCATAAAAGAACATCTCCATAAACCCAGTCGCGCCCTTCGCGATCTCCACCGCCTGGCTCAAGCTCTCCGGCCTGATCTCCTTGATCGTCACGACGCCATAACTCTCGTGCGCCTCGCCCGATCCGGACACGGTCACCGCGTCGAGCCCGATCGCCTTGTGCACCAGCTCGACCGCCTCGCCCGTCGCGCCAATCGTCTTGAGGTGCCCAAACGCCTCGCGGATCCAGTGCAGCGCTCGCCCGTTCTTGGCCAGCGTCGCGACGGACTGCACGCCGCCGGGGATGAACAGTGCGTCGACCATCGTCGAGCGGAAGCCCTCGAGGTGGTGGTGCGGCTGCGTGGAGGAGGTGCCGTTCGCGGCGGTCACCTTGCGCCGGTTGGTGCCGATGACGAGCGGCACGGCGAGGGCCGCGGAGGCGGCCGCGTACGCGGCGTCGTAGGCGGCTTGGTCGTAGCCGTCGGCGATGAGGATGGCGATGCGCCGCGAGGCGATGGTGGGTTTGGAGCCTGGAAATTCGAGCTGGCTGAGGGCCGTGGCGCGGCGGCCGTGGTTGGCGCGTCCTTCTGTTGGCACGTCGCCGCCGACCTTGTCGGCGACGGCTTGGGCGAGGGTCAGGTCGATGTCGGCGAGGCGCTGCACCATGCGGGTGTAGACGACGGGGTCCTCGCAGTGGTCGAGCTCGAAGCTGAAGGCGTTGATGACGTGGAGTTTTTCGATGGGCGACAGGCTGTTGTAGAAGAGCTGGGCTTGGCTGAAGTGGTCTTTGAACTTCTCGTTGCGGATGCGCGCCTTGATGCCGGCTACCTTTTGGGCGTACTCGACGTAGGCGCCCTCCGCGTGGCTCGCCGGCGGGCAGGCCTCGAAGCGGTTCGGCCAGTAGTTGACGGTGCCGCGGGTGATGGTGTGGCGCAGGGCGCCGTCGCGGTTGAAGTTCATGACGGGGCACACGGGCCGGTTGATGGGCAGCTCTTGGAAGTTAACGCCCAGGCGTGAAATCTGCGTGTCGAAGTAGCTGAAGTTGCGGCCCTGCAGCAGCGGGTCGTCGGAAAAGCCGATGCCGGGCACCACGTGGCTGGTGCAGAAGGCGATCTGCTCGACCTGGGTGAAGAACTCGTCTGGGTTGCGGTTGAGCTCAAGCTCGCCGATGTAGCGGGTGGGGATCAGGTCCTCGGGCCAGACCTTGGTGGCGTCGAGGATGTCGAAGTCGAACTTGTGCTCATCGGCCTCGGAGACCACTTGAACGCCGAAGCGCCACTTGGGGAACACACCGTTCGCGATAGCTTCCCAGAGGTCCTTGCGGTGAAAGTCGGGGTCCTGCCCTCCCAGTTTGAGCGCTTCGTCCCATACCAGCGAGTGCACGCCGAGCTCGGGCGTGAAGGTGAACTTGACAAAGTGGCGTTCGCCCTTGGCGTTGATGAGAGTGAATGTGTTGACACCGAAGCCCTGCATCATACGGTATGAGCGCGGGATGGCGCGGTCGCTCATCTGGTGTTGTCAGCATGCAATCGGTGCGAACCAATCCTCGCAGACACTCACCGTCCACAGGAACATGTGTGTCGCCTCAGTGTGGTTGAACTGGAAGTCCCAGAAGTTGTTGTGCGCCGATTGGGCCTGGGGCACCTCGTTGTGCGGCTCGGGCTTGCCTGCGTGGACCACGTCGGGGAACTTGATGGCGTCCTGGATGAAGAAAACGGGGATGTCATTGCCGACGATGTCCCAGTTGCCCTCTTGGGTGAAGAACTTGACGGCGAACCCGCGCACGTCGCGCACCGTGTCGGCGCTCCCGCGGCTACCGAGCACGGTGGAGAAGCGGACGAACACGGGCGTCTCGCGCGACGTGTCGGTCAGGATGGGGGCGAAGGTAAGGTCCTCAATGCTCTCGTACAGCTTGAACTTGCCAAACGCGCCGGAGCCACGGGCATGCACCACTCGCTCCGGAATCCGCTCATGGTCGAACCTCATGATCTGGGGGGTGGTCAGTCGGAGTTCACCTGGTGTAATGGAATTTGCGAGAAGTCGGACACACGCACCCGCTCCCGCGCAAAAGGATCCTCCAGCAGCAATGGCCCCGCCTTGTCTGGGCTGGCGGCCTTGAGCCAGTCGTCGGCGGTGCTTTGCTTGACGCCATAGTCGGTGGTCAGGCGGTCCTTGGGGTTCATGTCCTTGGTGGCATGGGCGAGGTCTTTCAACTTGTCGCCCTCGCGCGGGCCGAGCACGGCGTGCGACGCCTTTTGGATCGTTTCGGGGACGAGGCCGGACATTGTGGCGACTGGCGGATTGTGGAAGGTGAATGGTGAGGGTGGTGGATGTGGGAGAGCAAGTGTACTCGATGAAGAGGAACTGCATTCATTATAAGCGAGCAGTAAGTGCTACTTCCAGACCCCGCGCCCATCGGGCAATCGACCATCGAGCGTTGAGCTTCGGGGACCATCAAGTCATGACGTCAGGGCGACTAAAGAAGGGAACCATAGCCCGGCGATGGGGCTACACGGCAGTCGGCCATGACCATCGGGTGCAATGCTAGTGGTTGCTCTGCTCCTTCCATTCTGGAAGAAGCGACGCGTGTGGAGTCGCTGCAGTTGGGCGATACCATAGTGATGTCATGCAGGCAGTTGCATGCGACGCGAACGGGCTGATGAACGGCTGGCGGCACCTCCTCGCTAACTGGGCACCTTCGGTTGCCTCGGGCTTGGCATGGGGTGGCCTAGAATCACGTCTTCCCAAAGGCTCCACCAGATCACTTACACGGTCGGCACTCAAACCGGGGAAAGGCAATGGGGATGGACCTGCAAATAGCTAGGACAGAAAACTGCAGCACTCAAGCAGTCGATATGATAATATCTTCTTAGTGTTTTCTATCTATCTCATCGTGCTTATCGTGCTTATCTACAATCTTATCAGCTGGTGGGGCACTGCCCAGTACTTCATGCTGCTTCTAACAGTTACGACCCGCCCTGGCTGTTTCTGGGCCCAGCGGGGTGGTTCGACTCGCAATCAATTCTGATTAAATACGGAATCAACAACAAGGGCAAGATCACTAAAATCATGCCTCGGGGATACTATCTCGGGCAGGGTCTCATCCCTCTTGGTTACAGCAGCAGCGACGATGACGAGGGCCCGTGTGAACTGCCCGACGGCCGCGTGGTTTGCGGTCCGCACGGCTTGGTGGTTTGCGGCAGGTGCTGCGTCGACTACAGCTTCATGGACGATGTTCTGAGCAACCAGGGCAACGACCATGACGAAGAGGAGGAGGAGGACGACGAGGATAGCGGCGGGAATGGGGCCGAGCCTGACTTTATTCCCGACCTTCTGGGCCCTCCTCGACTGCGGAAGGGCACTGGCCAATCTTGGCCCTCAAAGTTCATCCCGTCTTCAACCACGGACACGCCCGCCGAGTTGTTCTCTGGTCGCAGGAAACATATACGTGTCACGAGGTCCGTCTTGACTCCCTCGCTCTCTCCAGGGCAGTAGCTTACCTGCGCGTTCCATTCTCGTCAGATACACCCATCGAGACGACGCTAGCACTGTTCTAATCCGCACAGACGGTGCTTGTCCCGACAACGGCCAGGCCAATCCCAAGGCCGGCTGGGCTTTCTGGCATGGGGTTAGCGACGACGGTACTCAGCTCATTGCCAGCGCCCGCCTTGAGGCCAAGGGTCCTTTTGGCGCCGCCGCCGCTCAGACCAGCAATCGCGCCGAGCTCCGTGCCGTGATCGCTGCGCTGCGCTTCCGACACTGGCCTGGCGAAGGGTTCGGGACCTTTGTCGTCGCTACCGATTCCGAATATGTGGTCGAAGGCGCTACCAAGTGGGTCAAGAGATGGATGGAGAACGGTTGGAAGACCAGTGCCGGGGCCGACGTCAAGAACAAGGACTTGTGGCAGGCGCTGCTGGGGGAAATTGAGCGGGTCTCGGACGACGGCTTGGCCGTCCAGTTCTGGAGGATCCCGCGCGAGTGGAACACGGTGGTGGATGCAGCTGCGAAAAGCGCTGCTGCCCGGGGAGCGGCGCCGAGCCAATGGAGGGAGATGATCGGACTGAACGTCTGAACTGTGCCAACTCGAGGGGATGTACGGTTTTGATTTCTTGTTGCGGTGGAGATGATGTGACTTATTAGCCTCCGGGTTGCGGGAATACGTGCAGATGCTCACGGCGACGACGCTGCGGGTCAGGTTGCCAGTTATCAACTCCCGTGCAAACCAACTTAATATATTATTATGTAGCAAAAACAGACTAGTGAGGCGCGCTAGGGGGACGGGAATGACCGCTGAGTTGTCAACCGGGCATCGCCTATCTCCCACTACTGCGATAACTTACCGTGCCGTTGCTACAGCACACTCTGCTACCCGTCCTCTTCTTACGCTAACTAACGTAAGTCGGCCGGGCTAGAGGAGCGGCAAGGGTCAAGGTTGCTAGTTACAGAAAATCCAGCGACTCATTCGCCACCGTCACGTCACGCCAGTAACACTGTGAGAGTGTGGAATACATGTGCCTTGTTCTGGCGATTCTCAGAAGGTCTCGTGATGTTGCGAGTTGCGCAGTCAATTGATTTGGTCGATCTAACGTTACCTAATTTTAGTTAGATAATTAAGCAGGTTTTCGAGTCATTTGCAACAGTGCCCCCGAGCCTCCGCAAACAATACTGGAAACTTAAGCTCTGTACCCTCCAGAGGGAACGCCTTGGTTCATTGTGTTCACCGCCAGAGTGTAGGTTGCAAGCTCCGTGGACCAGTTCGCTCCAAAGTTCGCTAGGATGGCCTGCGTGTCGCCCGATGATGGCGATTTTCCGACACCAATTCTCTGCTGGATCAATGCTTGCATCTCTTTGACTTTCTTCACCCTTTGCTGTTCAGCCTCGGTTGCCGGTCGTGGAGATGGAATAAGAGAACCATCGTCCATCCAAGCATTCATGACATAGCTCGGAGAACCAGGGGGCGGGTTAAGCAGACATTCGATGCGGGCTGTCTCATGATCTTTCTTGATGTGCCTTTCCCATTGCGGGCCAAATAGGAGTTGCAGATTCTCCGACGTATCTTGGCCAGTGGCAACCAGGCGGTGAAGAGGCAAACTAGGGAGATTGCGTTAGCTGCTGTTGTTGCTAAGGGTACCTTATGTGCAGGGGAAGACCTGCGCTATTCCGCCTCGAGGTGGTGGAGGGCCAAGATTGAGTGACCTCATCAGTGCCTGGGCGGCCGGGTCCGTACTTGCACGGTTGGCATAATACGTGTAGGCATCGAGGTCGGGAACATTGCCGAGAGGGAGGCAGGCCGGCTTGTGATGTTTCCAGTGCTTCTTCTGACACTCCCTCGAGTGATAAAAAGCTTTGTGGCATCTAGCACACTCCTTGAGTGGCTGGAAAAAGCTTCCACGGCTCATGCCACAGCCATGGCAACGCGTGGAATCGCCCTGATCAACCGTTGTGGGCAGGTCATGTCCCACAGCCGGGAGCAACACCTCGAAGAGTCTGGCTCGGGCTGTCTCTAAAATATCCCGCTCTTCTGCAGAGCAAATGCCCACCTGGCAAAGCTCGGATCTGATTCCGTGGTTTCTGAGCCCGTCCTGGACAGCTTCGGCGATCTCCGGATCGAGGGTGGACCAGGTCGAAGGTGCAAACGGCGGAGGGTCGGTAGGCTGGCGGGCCATCGTGATGAATGCATCCAAGAGACATGGAATGGTGGCTTCAGCCTTGTCAGGTCCCGATCCTAACGAAAGGATTTGCGCTGGGCCGCCTTGGAGAAGGTATGAGCTCTGTGGGTGAACGGCCAAAACAAGGTCTCCAGGTGGATGGAAGTCCACATGGCAAACGCCAAAAACCCAGTGATTGGGCAAGCCACTGGGCGTCTGCTTCGGCGTTGGGAGTTTGTTGAACGAACGGACCTTTTCCTCCATGGCGATCGACTCGACGGAAAGGAGCGATGAGGACGCGTCGAGGGCTATCGTGGTGAGGACTCAGTTAGACGGGATAATGTGGGAGGAGCGGCAGAGTGTACATCTGTACCGAGCGTAGGTGAGGTGGACAGAAGTAAGAGGTGCCGAGTGATTTGTGCGCCACGCCCCTCCAATCGGCTTTACAGTTGGCCCACCACCACGCAGGTTAGGCCTCAGGCGTATCACGTGACTGGCACTGATATATCAGAGACTGCACGAGGCGCATCACAGTTTTGAACAGAACATCGAACATCAGCAACATCAATTGAACACCCTGCCCGCCTACAGCTTCCAGAAGCTGAGATTCTACCTCTGTAAACTCTACATCAACTGTGACATCGTGGATACGTGGCTGTTGGACTTCCAAACCTCGCGCCCGCCAAAACAGCAGTCGAAACCGCGGCACATATAGTCTAGGTGGAAAGTGGGCCCCTGCCGCTCAACGAAGAGAATCGTACCCGGCAGTAGTGTGATGTCGAAGCTCGAAGGCGATGGTCGGGCATGGACAACAAGCTGAGTTGGATTCGTCCCCGTCACTGGGCACGGAAGAAGTTCACTGCCTAGGGATTGTGGCAGAAACTGAATTCGGAAGCTGTTGACATGCCAGGAGAGATACTGTGGTTCTGTACTTAAGCGGAAGCCCCCTTGTAACTGCCGTCAAATACGCTCCCAGTCACGCCTATTGGCCCATTTGTTTGCTACGAGGTGCTATGAGGAAGCCGCTACCTCAGACACTAGCGCCCGGTTGCGCCCCCTTCGCGGCGTCAAGTGCACTGGGTTTGCACCTGATGATTTCGACCCAGGTAGGTATCATCCACTGTTTACATCGCATTCAAGAAGGCGCTTACTGCAGCAGAAAAGCCAGGGCTGAAGTCATTTGGAGAGTCGGAGAATGCCGCTTACTTCACGCCAGCAGCCATCTTTCACAACGATCCAACCCTGGCCATCTCTGGCATTCGCTAGCTTTCAGTGCCTCTCTCTCTCTTCCGCTTTCTTCCTCTTCCTCTTTCTCTTCCTCTTCCCCTTCCTCTGTAATATCTCATCCAAGCAATGTATCACAGACGAGCAAATAAACTCTGCCGTACTCCATGTGCCTAACCGACCCAAAGCGTCTCATACTGTCCTTCTCCTGTTTCTCCAGCATCAAACCCAAGGACGTCACACTTGCCGAGCAGCGTAACGCACCGAGATGTTGAATTCGAGTGTCGAAAGACGAGTTGGCTTCTGCAGTGCCGCACAGCAATGATGTCGTCGCCCACCTCGGCGTTCTTGTGTCCGCGCGCCCAATGTACCCTTCCTCCGTCTGGATCAGCGTTGGCCCGTTGCAGCAATTCACCATATATCGCTGGTTCTTCTTGGGTCCGCCGATCGCAAGGAATCCGTCAGAGTGCTCCAACCCATCAGCCCCTGCACGTTGACTCCCGGGAACACTGCCTTTTGATATGTTTCCGGAAAGTCCTCGCCCCAGCTTAGACCCAACAGTGACGCTGCCGTGTCGAGCGCATCTTCTCCCCGAGGCGGCCCCGCGCCGAACATCTGGTTGAAGCCAAAGACGAGCCACGCAATGAACCCAGCAGCAACCGTGTGCACGTGGGTCGCGTATTCGTCCGGAGTCAGCGCTGCGATCTCTTCCTGCATCACCAGTCGCACCAGGGCATGCAGGGGCGGGATGCCGGTCGGATAACGCTTCCCGCTCAACCGTTCCGCGGTGACGTAGTCCATGCAGAACCGGACCATGTCCCGCTGCCACTCCTTGCTCTGGGCAAAGCGGCGGAGCCAGGTGACGTGCTTCACCGTGCCGCGTCGAAGTGCCTCAACCTTTAACGCCCGGCCATTGTTGGCGAGCTCGAGGAAGAGGGCTTCGTCGCGGCCGTGGTCACCATTCCCTCTCCTCACACTTCACCTCATCCAATCGACGCGGCGATACCCCTTGGAGTTGCAGATATCCGGAATCCAAGACGGCAGGTCCAGCTCAATGCTGATTCTGTGCTCTTCCTTGGCCGTCACGTACGTAAGCAGCTCCATATTCCCCTCCTCCCGCATGGTCTCGACGGCCCAGTCCGCGTACACTGCCCAAAACGGCTTGCGGTAATCTGGCTCGATGCCGTGGTCCTTGATCAACTGCAGCAAGCCGTACAAAACGTCCCTCGGCTCCGTCGCCGCCCGGGTACTGGCGATATCCAGCACGAACATCAGCGACGGCGACACCACGCCGCGCTGGACGGCCGACAGCCCCGCCCGCATGGCGAACTCGCCCAGGACGCCCAGCGTGATGTGGTTCCAGACGCCGACGCTCACGGCGTCGGCCATCTCCCCGCCAAAGACGGTCAGGACGCAATCCGACAGGTGGTTGAGCTCGGCCTCGGTGAAGGACGCCGCACCGCAGATATAGACGTGCGTACCCGGGTCGGCGAGCTGAAGCTCCTGCGTGATCCAGATCCGGCGCCAGTAGTCGGCCAGGAAGAGGTGGATCATGCTGCTCAGCGGGGAGCTGTCTTCCTGCCAGATGTGCTCTGTCTGACGCAGCCAGTTGCCCAGCTACGCACGCGGGATGGGCTGCTGCGGCCCATCACCCAGTTCATCCTGCCCTTCTCGCGTTGTAGCGGCCCTGTCTACTTCCCCGTTTCCCTTGAAGCGCGCCCACTCCCTCGCAATCTCGGTAATCGTGCTCACCCCGTCCACAAACCGACCATCGGAGCCCAGCCAGGAGACGACCGACGCCGCATGGCGGTAGATGTCGCCCATCAGGGGCAGCTGCCCGTTCTTCTCGAGAACATCCCCCTGATTGATGCAGACGGCGTCGATCCACAGGGGCACGCCCGATTCAGGGGACGCGATGCCTCTCTTCCGGAGTTGCAGCAGGCAGTCGTGCAGGTTGGAGCGGACCACGAAGGGGCGGCCGTTGAGCTGGATGTGGTGGAAGGAGCCGTGTGGGTCGCCCCATGTGTAGGAGAGGGCGTTGTATGAAGGTTTTGAAGAAAGGGAGGTTGTGGTGAGCGTGGCTTGGATTGTGTTCTTCCGAGTCGGGTCTGGATGAGGCCTTGGCTTTGTTGGTGGATGGGCAAAGCCATAGGACCCGGATTTCCTGCTTGGTGGAGTCGAGGGGGTGGTAGGGGAAACTTTGGGACATTGTGCGGTTGCAGTCAGTGAGTCACTGGCTGCAGGTGTTCTCTGATTTTCTCGTCGGTCGACTCGGTCCTTGAAGCGGCGAGACCAAGAGAATCTGTATGCTCACCAGCTTGACGGTTTAGAGCGGGGAGGTTTACCCCCAGGTCCTTCAGCCGTTCGCATACTGGTACATGCACAGCCTGCAGCCTGCTGTAACCTCGAGGATCGTCCTCTTCAACGCCTCAACCAGCTACGGGCTTCTTCAGGCGTCCAATTAGGCTGCCATCCATTGGAAAGTAGAGCTTAACACAGACCAAAGAGGAACACATTCGCAATCCTGAAGTGCGAAGCACACGCTCAATGAACATAAATCGACTTTCAACTCAAGGTTATTCGCTGTTTCAGAAAGCCACGACTATCCATCCGCTGGCATCTGTATCAAACGGTCGTCCAAACCCCAGCTGAACTCTGGACCTTCGCTCGACAACAATTGACACGACGAAAGCCGAGGCTTGGCAATGGCTTTGGCACCAGGTCTCCATGTTAACCTAGGAATCCATGCAGCTATCCATCGGTACTTGAACACGGACCCTAGACCCCCGAGGGGCATCTGTAACGACTGGAACCTTGGATCGTTCGTCGCATCTTCCGTCGGGTGATCAATGCCAAGCCCCTGCCGCACCCTGCACTAAGCCGATCAAACAGTTGCTGCCGCAACGCGTCACCGCGCTCTGTACATGGAATTTACGTGTCCTGGGCTACCGCCGACAACCGGGAAAACACACGGATGCGCAGAGACGCTTAAACCGGTGTTTGAAGGACGGCTCAGTGGCCGGCTATCGTGCACCCGGTCCATCTGAAGTCCAGGGCTGGGACGACAGACGGGATCTGCGACGATGTCCGTTACGGCGATCTGGGTCTTTTGTTATAGACGGCGCGGATCGTCCAATATCCAAAATGAGCGTAGCAATGCGTGGGTTTGCCGGGAAACTATATCTTGGGATCGATCGAGGTCAATTGGTGGCGCTATGCCTCCGACTTCTTTCACCATCCAGACATCCAACTCTTGCTTCGCTTCATACCACGGCCCGGCGTCGTCTCTGTTGATCAGCTCTTTCATTCAGGGCTTTTAATACACCACTTCCAAGCGTCATCATGGTCCGCATCACATTCGCCACTCTCCTGGCCTGTAAGTCCAACCGCCGAACCCCAACATGAAACCGCCTTCACCACTCCCACATCTACCCACTACCATCCATTTCCATCCTTCCAGAAACCACCGCTAACCTTGAAACCGTCCAACAGTCGCCGCCGCCACCATGGCCCTTACCCCGAACAACGCGGGCGCGCGCGACGTCGGCAACGGTCAGGGCAAACAGTTCACCACGGGCGGGTGCGTCAACAACGCCGACTGCCAGTCGGCCTGCTGCGCCAACACGGGCGCCGCGGTCGGCATCTGCTCGGCCGAGGCCGCCGCCTTCCAGAACGGCAAGCAGGGCTGCGGCTTCGTGGACCCGAACGCTGCCAAGACGATTGCTGCCGCTAAGGCGCAGGTTAAGAAGCAGGGTTTCTAAACAGAGATAACAATGAAGGTACCGGGCGTTGAAAGGGACAAGGGGCGGAGGTGTGTGATTGTGGGAAGGGGGGCAAGAACGAAGGTGGTGGAGGTCTAGAGAGCCTGGTCTGGTTCTGCGTGTGATAACGTGAATGGACTATGAAATGGGCAGCAGCATGGGTCAAGTGAGTGAATCGAGGTGTAAATATGGGACATCGGCAGGGGTTGGACAGGAACCGGCATCCTGCCGAGCATTTTGCTAGGGACCCATAGGGGGCAGGGGGAAGGTGTTCATAACGTTGGCGGCGGGATCTTCTGCGACGCGGGGGGACTTTGGCTTTTCCACGCATCCACGCCAAATATGAATGCGAAATAATGTCAGTAGAAAGGCTAACGTGTTTGATAAGCGAGCGCCGCAAACAAGCGAGCGCCGCACTGGTAAGGGCTATATGGAGATTCAGCACGAGCACTTAACATCGGGATTGAACCGGGAATAAGTCTGTTAGTACTGGGCCTGAATATCTATATAGACCTTACCAGTGCGGCGCTCGCTTGTTTGCGGCGCTCGCTTATCAAACACGTTACGCAGTATCTGTACCTTGTCTTTGCAAAATGGCGGGTGTTGGCCACCCTGTAAGTGAACTTTGTCTCTTGAAGCGGGGTTGGTGCTGGATGCGTCTTCTGTCTGCCAGAGGCGTGACAAGAGTGCATCCTCAGCTAGCATGGCAAACATGGGTTAGACGACGGAGGCAGTGCTTCAGCCCACAAATCAAGCAAACCTCGCTGGGCTCCCTCCCGCCCAACCGGACAGCCTTCTGGGGGTGACATCGGACCCCACTGCTCTGCTTGGCAGCTTGAATTCAGCCGCAATCTGTGAAGACGGACGGCATCTATTGCTTGCGCACATCTTACCGCAGCCTTACATTTATCTGGATCACATCACGACATTCAAGATTGCGGGCATCCATGCCACAAGCTTCGCTGGGCTTCCCCCGCGCCCCGTCGACCCAGGATGCGCCTCCTCAGCACGAAGCCAGGGAGGCTTCAGCTTGCCGAATTCTACCACAACATCCCCCCGTATGCCATCCTTTCGCACACATGGGGCGATGAGGAGGTCAGCATGCAGGAGCTCGGCTCGGCCGAGAGCGAGAAGAAGCGCGGGTTTGCCAAGATACTATCCTGCTGTCGTCAGGCCTTGTCGGACTCCCTAGAATGGGTGTGGATCGACACATGCTGCATCAACAAGACGTCCAGCGCGGAGCTCTCCGAGGCCATCAACTCCATGTACGCCTGGTACCGCGATGCCGAAATCTGCTACGCTTATTTGGAGGACGTACCCCCGGCGCATGACCTCAATCACCACCAAAAGTTCCTGTCCGCCCGCTGGTTCACGCGTGGCTGGTGTCTCCAGGAGCTGATCGCGCCGTGCAACGTTGAGTTCTACGCCGCGGACTGGACCGAGATTGGGACAAGGTCGAGCTTGTGCGGGTATATCATGTACATCACGGGGATCCCGGATTCGGTCCTCCTGCGCCGCTCCCTGGACGAGTGCAGCATCGCCCAGAAGATGTCGTGGGCATCGGAGCGCAAGACGACCCGGATCGAGGACGAGGCATACTGCCTCCTCGGCATTTTCGGCGTCCACATGCCCCTGCTGTATGGGGAGGGCAACCGAGCCTTCTTTCGACTGCAAGAGCAGATCATTAGACAGACCGAAGACTACTCCTTCCTCCTCTGGACCGAAGTCCCGGTCAACAAGTACGGTCGCGGACGGCTATGCAGGTCTCCGGTCTTCGCGCCCGAGCCAGCTTGCTTCCATCGAGATGGGCCCTGCTGCCCTCAGTACGGGCACCTGAGCTACGAAGACATCAGCCGCGCCCCCGGAGATGGGTCAACACCTGCAGTATCGCACCCCTCCCTCCGCCTTGCGTGGAGATGGGACCCTTGTCAGATGACCAGCAGGGGTCTACTAGTATCGCTACCGAGTCGCCCCGTGCGCGGCGGAAGTCGCGCCGGAGAAGTCATGCTTTGGACGGGGTACATGTACCAGCAGAGCCTGGTCTGCGTCACCCTGATCCAGGAGGGGAACACGCCGACCCAGCGGTACGTTCGCGCACCCGATCGCCATGATCTTCGCGTGCACCTCGTCGATGCCAGGGACTCGGCGGGGTTCGAGCTCACGCCGAAGTACTTGAGCAGCAGCCCTGATGTCTGGGTTTTCGACGGTATTGGTGGAATCGTAAGCTCTCTCAGAAAGAAGCTCCCGTCGGTGTTTCTCGACATCGACGTAGTGCTCTCGTCGCCTTACGGCTCCAATCGCAGGATTGCCCTAGCTCGGCCGTCGAGGTATCGTTTCGAACGGGTGTCAGACGAACCCGGTAAACCGCGTTTTGCCCCGGACCAAACTGAAATCTGGCGCACCGTCTACGAGGAGGCGGCTTACAAGGTGTACAAGACGCTCATGCTACCCTTCACGGTTTACTCCCCCGGGCGCCACCCGCCCCAGGAGACCGTTTCCGTCAGCTTCACTCTGTACTTTCGGCCCGGCCGGTCTATTTGTGCTTTTCAGCACCCCGCGAACCACCCGGACATCGCTCTCCTTTCCTCCAGGACTATTCCGGCCAGCGACAGGCAAGAGCAGGACCTCCAAAGCGGCGGTGTTGTTTCGGCCGCCATCAAGAGCGTCACCCAGCCATCGGGAAGGATGCGGTTCACACTGCGGGCTTCCTTGCTGCCTGAGCTGAAATCCGCCCCTGAGCCGGCTGCGAAGGACGACGTGGCGCTGGCGATTTAAGACCATGGACGCCGGAAGATACAGGTTAGACGAGGACTCCGTGACAACCCATTGACCTTGACGCTGAGGAATATACGTCCCCAGACTACCATACTCGAATCTCGCCCCCCGGCCCAAGAAACCCCGGCGACACCCACGCCTTCGCATCCCTCGCCAGCGCCCTCACCTGCGCCTCATCCACCTCGATACCCAGGCCAGGCCCAGTCGGGATGACTATATACCCCCCCTTAACATCCCACACCTCCGGATTTAGCACATAACTAGTAATATCCTGCCCCGTGCTATTATAATGGATCCCCACCCCCATCTCCTGAATCGCGAAATTCGCACTCCCCACATCCACCTGCACATATGCCGCCAGCGCGATCGGGCCAGCAGACAGTGCGGCGCGAGCGCAACATCATACGTCTCCGCCATGCCGACAATGCGCCGCAGCTCCGAGATGCCGCCCACGTGGCTGATGTCCGGCTGCAGCACGTCCACACACCCGGCCTCGAGGAAGGGCCGCACGTCCCAGCGGCTGTGGAGGCGCTCGCCGAGGGCGATGGGGCAGGTCGTCTGCTGGCGGAGGGCCTGGATGCCCGGGAGGTGCTCGGACAGGAGGGGCTCCTCGATGAAGAGCGGCGCGTGCGGCTCGAGGAGCTTGGCGAGCTGATTCGCAATGGGGAGGGTCACGCGGCCGTGGAAGTCGACGCCGGCGTCCATGTTGAGGGCTTTGACCGTCTTGAGGCGGTCGACGCAACTTTGCAGGGAGGAGGGGGAGTCCAGCCAGCCGAGGTCGGAGGTTGCGTTCATTTTGACGGCGAAGAAGCCTTGGGCTTTGCGGGCGAGTCTGTCGAAGGCTGTCAGCTTGTTATGGTGTGGCGGGTGGGTTTTTGTCTTTCTCTTTATTTTTCATTACTTTTCTTATTTTCTCCTTTTTCCTTTATTCTTTGGGAGGGGAGGGGATTGCGTACGCCTGGGCTTCGACATCGCCGGGCCGGTCGCCGCCGATCCAGGCGTATAACTACCTTGAGCTCGTCATTGAGTTTGCCACCGAGCAGTTGGTAGATGGGCACGCCTAGTTCTCTCGCTGCCGTGTTATCAGATATTCTTATGAAATACAGTAAAAATATTGGATAGAGGAACGGATGGATGTACCTACCCTTGAGGTCCCAAAGTGCGATGTCGATGCCTGCCAGAGCACTCATGAAGACAGGTCCGCCGCGGTAGAAGCTAGTGCGCCATGACATCTGCCAGATGTGTTCGATGTCGTTTGCATACATGAATCAGCAAATGAACGTGCCACGTATGTTAGCTTCACACGTCGGAGCAGTGGTTCGACGTACTCGGCCTCCATCCCGGTGTACCGCTCAAACCATGCGTCCAGACACCCCTCGACAACTGCGTGTGCCTCACAAGGGATGCCTCTCCCCAACCGACGTTCCCCTGCTCGTCGGTAATTTTTGCGAAGAGCCACCGCGGAGGAACCCGGAAGCATTCTATCAACGCG
Source organism: Chaetomiaceae sp. R4402 (assembly GCA_023628555.1). Lineage (NCBI taxonomy): Eukaryota > Fungi > Ascomycota > Sordariomycetes > Sordariales > Chaetomiaceae > Chaetomiaceae sp. R4402. The sequence goes on along the minus strand of JAMAKO010000036.1, from coordinate 20,711 downwards.
ATTATGCCCATCTTGTCTGGCCGGTTCTGAGGCCTCTGATACGTTTCAACTTGTCGGCCTAGACCGTTGTTCCCTTCTGCAGGTCCTGTGTATGGTGACGGAGTGAGTGCTGAAATTAACCTTCAAGCCGTCCAACGAGCATTTCCTTCCGGTCAGTAGTTCGGGGCTCTGTCCGTACGGCCCGGGGTAAAAGACGCCGAACTCGGGGTATGCTTCCGCGATTCGCCCAAGGCGGCGGATACGGATAACCCCGCGCCATTCGTGGCACGAGCAAGCGGGAATAGCCGTACTCCATTACCTCTGCGTGAAGGAGGGAAAACTACATGGGGAGTATATAAAAAGAATAGAAACAAAATCGAGGGCGCAACAGGAAGCAGAGAGAAGACATGGAGAAAACAAATAGCAAAGAGAAGCGGGAAGGGAAAGGAAGCACAAACACCCAATTCGGGACATCCTTTTCACCACGCCTCCTTGATTGTGATATTGAATTGGATATACCTCGAGCGCGCAGGCACAGGCACTAGAACTCGGCACACGTCTTCATGTCTCCCGCTGCACAACTGTCATCTTTAAGCATATGATCATCTCTCGGTTTGACGTTCAACGAAGGCACGTGTCGCCATGGCACCACGTCTGGGGGTACATGTGCACATGGACATAAGCAGGCTCGTTCAATGGGGTGTTGTCAGAACCGAGCGACAATTCAACGGAGATATCACCACTGTGGTATGGCTCTAGCGGGTAGGTATTCGATGGCTTGATTCAATCTTCATTCTAATGATGTTGCCTGTAGGAAAAGACAGGTGGATGCGCAGTGCGTAAGCAATACCAAGATCCAGGGCCCGCCCAGGCGCTGTCATGGCGGCCCGGTTTCCGACAGGTGTAAGACGCCGATAGAGCTTGATGCTAAGGGGTATGTATGTCGTCTTCCACTTAACCAGTTGCTGAAGCGGGGACTGGGTTCTCGTTCAAGGTAATTTGCGACACGTACTAGTCAGTACTTGACTGCCCATCCAGATGTATCAGCCTGAGCGCAGGTCCAGTGAGACATCTCCTGCAAGCCTTCGTGACGAACAGGCTAGCGCCGGAATTGAACCGTGCGGCCGGTGGATTCTGCTGCCCGAGAGAGCCCGTGCAAACGGAGGAGAGAACCCAAGGGACCGGTCGTAAGACCCCGAGTGGCGCGTTAACAACTCACTATTAATTAAGTGTGCCACATTTCCTGAGACGCGTTGCCGTAACTCCCCATGCGTCTCAACGTACTTCCTCTGGTGTGTCAAGCAAATCCTGGGACCTGGGTACTGCAAGGATGCAGTATCTAGATAGGTACCTATAGGTTGCGGTTGGCACCTAGACCTAATACTTAGCAGTATAGCCAAGAGGGGGAGGCACGCTTTGTTGCTATCGTCCTTAGCGGTCCCATCGCGACCACCTGACACAATGTGTTCCAGTTTCCCAGAATCTCCGTCGATGCCCGCCAGTTGTACGGATCCTGGAAGTGGGAGTGAACAGGAGGAAAGGGCTCCCAGGGACTACCACCCGGGTGCCTGAAGGAGTAGAGCGCGAGGGCCGGCTTGTAATGGAAAGGCTTCCGAGGATCCTTCCTGTCGAACTCGAAATCGTGCTCGTTGAATGCAATGGTCAAGCCCTCCAGCTTGGGCATCCGGAGCAGGGCCCGTGATACTTGCGTCATCAACCTGCTGAACATCGACCAATCCGACGTTTGAGACTGCACATAAGTCCGCCCAATCCGAATTTCCGTCCACGAGCGTTCGAAATAGCACCAACCCTCTGGCGCAACACGGCGGTCCTCGATCAAAATGCGCTCCATGTGCGGCCAACTGGGTGACTCAGACGCTGCGTCCATGTCGGGCCAGAAGAGCTGCGGGCTGAGAAGGAAGTTCCAGGTCAGGTGCAAAGACCGCAACTGCTTAGAAGGCTCATGCAGCACGGCCGTAAGTGGATTCTTCCACGGCATCCATTTGATCCGTCCGGCCGTTACTAGGCTCGACAGCGCTGAAGTGCAGGGTCAGATGCTGCAGCGCAGCCAATGCCAATGCCGGTGGGGCGCGCAACCAGTGTGTTCCTATGGCCCATTTGGAGCGTCTCGGCTGGATGAAAAGGTTCGGCTGTTTCCCAACGCACCTTGCTCGCCGAGGGACACGCGTCCAGCAAGGCAAACAACCAGGCAGGGTGATTGTCTTTGGTTGCGTAGTGCTCGTTTGCCCGTCTCCATTTGACTTGCAGGCTTGCAATACCCGGGAGCTTCTGGGGCGTCCAATGCGGCACAAACGACCCTTGAAGTTTATCGGTCGCTCCATGGTGTGTGGCTGCCCAGTGGGAACCAGGACCAAGTGCAATTCCAGATGGAGCCGTGGGCCACCAGCATAAGGCAGCGGAGCCTGGAAATGAGGTCGTCAGCGAGCGCATCAGGCAGCATTGAAAACAAATCAAGGATGTCGGACAAGGCAGTCCTCTTACCCAATGAAGCCCCAAGAGCTCCCACAAACGCTTGATTTCAAACCACAACCGGACGTGATGAAGGTGCTGGTGCGTCAGCCCGCGATAGGGTTCTGTAGCGTCTGGCGGTTGCGAAACAGTCATGGAGTAGGTAGCGGATGATCTTGAGGTAGGTACGTCGGCGGCCCTTCAGTAGAATGCAGTCGAGCATTGCCATGTCCCGACAACAGAGGGACAAGGAACGAAACGTGATGCGTTCCACGGCATACTGCCACCGGCGTGAGATTGTTGCGTACTTTGGGAGTCGGCCCCGAAAGCTCTTGACGTTGACCTGATCGACGATCAGGTCAAAGGTCTCTTGGGACATCCTGTTCATTGCGAGGAAGACTGCATGAACGTGGGAGGGACGGTGGTCAAGGTTGTTTCTGGTTGAGAGCACTGAATGTACGAAAAGCACGGTAGATAAGGGAGTCTTCCCCAGTTTTCCAAATCGCTTCTTAGTTGTGATCAGACGGACGTGACTCATGTAGTTGACTAAAGCGGTTTCTTGTTGCTCTTACTACCTAGCCGTTGGCCCTATGCAATCATCACGCGTCAGTTCGCACGTAAAACATCACCAAACCATGTCACAAACGCACACTCAAACCCGAGCGTCCATTTGACATGAAGTCCCATTCTCATGTACGACAAACACCTGTGGATCGGCCAATTGCTATGCATCCCACGCGGGATGGAGCAAACGATGTACCTTCGCACTCCATATTGATTGTATGTAGCTACAACGGGATCAGAATGCGAGCTGGTCGGAAAACAGCGTTGCAATGGCGTCCTCGTATATGTCCGCGTCACCCACGGCACAGAATTGAAACGTTGCTGGGAGGCAGTAAACAGATATTCAACGCGGGAACCGTGCATCTAGCAATGGCTTACCAACCGGATATCTCGTTTTGGAGAACTGAACGGAGCGTGGCAGGAAAGGGAAGTAAGTAGCTAGTCCGAACCGGGTATTTGGTTTGTTCCTATCTGGCGCGACCAATATCATTGCAGGTGGACATATTGTCTCAATTAACGCAGTACCACCCTATCTCAGGGTCCAAACTAAAATTAGCCCAGGCCGGACCCGGCGTTGGATAAAGTACCCCGAGGCCCATCCTCATCGTCCGGCATCATATCCGTGTTCGACCAAGCAATTGTCGTCGTTAGTCCTTCATTTCATCGCCCAGGCGACGAGCGGGAACGTCTCTCATACCGCCAATCCCCCCAAAACGCCATCATGCAGCTTCTCAAACACACCCTCCTCCTAGCGGCGACGCTGGCCTTCACCAGCCAGCCCACACTGGCGCAGGACACTGTCATCGTGTCCTCGGTCCAGCCGTCCTCCTCATCACCCGCCGAGACGCAGACCCAGCCCCCAGTCTGCTACAGCACCGACAAGCCAACAAGCACCTCGGCAGCGCCCAGCTCGTCCACCAACCTGGTGATCCCCGTGGTGCAGGGCGAGATCTACGTCACCGAGCTGCAGCACACCATCATCTGGCGGCGATGCGAGGCGACGCACAAGCCATCGCCCTCGACGTCGACGTCGACTGCGTCGGCGAAGCCGTCTTGTGGAGCTAAGAAGAGGGTTTGAGGGCATGGAGGTGGGGATGCAGCCATTGTTGCGGGTGTTGGAGAATGAGTTTTGGTGAGAGTGAACTGCCTGTGGCGCGAGGTGTGCTCGATATCATGAGAAGTATTTGGAGAGCGTCGGGCTGAGATGGGAGTACCTGTTTGGGCCATGCGCAAGCTTCTGCCGGGCGGGATCGCAAGCCTTACCTCAATCCCGTCGTATTGTTGTTGACTGTGGATTGTTTTCGATTGTAAACATAGGTGCGTCCAGCAACAGCCACGCTGCTGTCAACGGCTGGTTACCTACCTAGGTACCTACCTCGTTACAAGCTTCCACTTGCTGCCAGTGCCTTGTGATAATATTCAAAGCTGCTCCAACGCAGCCCGTGCTCGTAAATATTAGCAGTGTAAGTAAAGAAACATTGCAACACATGTACCTCCTCGCTGTCAACTGCACCTCATAGTCCAGATCATGTTGTTAGCTACCTACCTTAGTTAGCCTGGTACTAACATCAGGGTGATGCCAGCTTCCGACAATGTTCAGTCCTCAAAGTAGGCGTATAACCAGTGAACACGGTTTGTAAAGGCCTTTCTCTTCAGTATATGTGCCATTGACCTCTTGCACTTTCTTGGTTTTTCTGTAGTTTATATTATCTGCACAGATCTAGTTTTCTCCTCTTTCCATTCTTCTTCCTATCTAACGTACATGGTAAGCGAGTGACCCAGACAAGCGAGTAACTATTGAATTATATACGAAAATGCTTTCTATTCAATAACTACCTTTAACGTATATTATAAGCGGACGGGCCATAGAAGCGAGCGGGCCACTGGTAAGGTGTGCACGGCCATTAAGCTGCAGCATTAACAACGGGATTAAGCCGGGAATCAGCTGTTAGTGCTGCAGCTTAATGGCCGTGCACACCTTACCAGTGGCCCGCTCGCTTATATGGCCCGTCCGCTTATAATATACGTTAGTTAGAGTAATAACCTTCCTTTAGAGTTAGAATGCGCTTAGCATAACGTTGTACTATTAAAGATCAGATAGCTATATCTGTGTCTATGTAACGGTCCCAGGCAGTGTATTGCAACTAGCTAGTGACGACTCTACGAGTACGCTAATCTTGAGGAGAAAAGAAGAAAGAGACTAAAGGATCATTCCTACAATAAGATCTTTGTCTAACCAGATAGGGATGTAGGTCGCATGGTGGGCCTAGCGCTATTGTCAAGGGTAGCGAGCCGAGATGGCATTAGGGGTGGCGTTAGGGGTCGGCCGAGGGTCGCCGAGGCCAAACACCGGGCTCAGCCCATTACAATACCCCCCTCCTCCCCGTCCCGTTGGTAGGCGTGATCCTCCTATACGTAGCCTTATATCTGTTAAGCGCCTTGGTATCCTAGAGGGCGCTAAGCGGCTCCTACATTAGCCGCGTATATCCTGCCTACCTAACTAGTACTTGGAAACCCTTTCCCCTTCTCCTAGCATCGAGGATCTCTTTAACAACCTACTCCTATTCCTCTATATCCTTAGCTATAATAGCTAGGGGCTATATATTATTCTGAATTTACAACGGCAAGGGGTCGTTAGCTACCCTCTTTAGCAGTAAGATATAGAAAACTAGGTGAATCCTAGAGAGGGTGTTGAGGTAGTAGGAGTGTAAGCCAATAACTTCTATAACCTAATACTTAGCATTAAGCTAGTTAAGCTTCTTTAATAGCCTATTAGTCTTAATGTTCTTGAGCTTTAGCTAGACTTTATTATCTATAAAAAACTACTTAGCGGCCTATCGAGACTAGTTAGCGTACTATTTCTATTACTCCTATATAGAGGCTATTGCTACCTATACGAGTATTATAGCCTCCTTTAAACGCGCTACAAATACTTCCCCTCTAGCTACTAGTAACTAGCCCTCTATCTAGAGGGAGGCCTCTTCTATATTGTTAGTAGCGATATCTAGAAGGTTAATGTAGTATCTATATAACGTAAAGAACGAGCTAATCCCTATCGATATTGCATTATAGTTATTAATCGCTAGTATTGCAATTGGGAGATAGCTACCCTAGTTGTTTTGCTAATAAGTAGTATAGTAGTAGAGGTAGTGTTTAACTATCTAGTTTATCCTCTTAATAGCTCTATCTATCTCTAGATAGTATATAGTTAATAACCTCTATATAATCTTAAGTAGCTTATAGATCTATTTCTATACTAAACTAACGAACTATAGCCCCTAGTTTAAGACAATTGTATATAGAAGGCTATAGTAGTATATTAGAAAGACGATTAGGCGTTTCGCTACTACCTCTATTATAATCGAATCTATTAGCTTGAAAATTACGTTTTTAAGCAATCTATTTATAATTACTATAATGTTCTTTGTCTAACTAGATAGAGGGAGGTTAGTAATAAAGTTAATAGATAGTTTTAACTACTATTGCTCTAGGATAGGTAGGGGCTTCAATAGTCTTTGTTTTTTCCTTTGCTATATAGCTACCCTCCTATAGATATTATAGTTCTAGAGAAACCTCTAGATATCTTAGCTAAGTTCTAGCTATATATACTTCTAGCTAATTAAAGACTTAGTAAGATCTTTTTCTAAATAACTAGTAAAAGGTAAATTATAGATTTCCTAGATAATCTAGATATATAGTAGCTCTAGATATAGGATCTAAATATAGTCTTGCTAATAAAGTTGCCTTCCCTTATCGATAGAGCACTCTAAGATTAAGATTAGTAATCCTTATTAGATAAAGAACTATTGTTTACTATCTAGAACTATCTTCTAAATAAGCTAATACTAGTTATTTACTTCTAGCCTCTAATCTTATAGGTTCTTTAGAGGTCTACTAGCAAATAGGTTAACTAGGGGGTCTAACCTATCTAGAATATTATTAAACTTATTATCTTAATCTCTATTTTTAATAAATCCTATTTAAATAGTTATAGCTATCCCTTTATTTATATAAAGTGCCTCCCCTTTAGTGGGCTTTAATAGCTAGAAATAGCAATCTATTAGTTGCTTATCCTTAACGCTTAGAGGTATATTCTACTTTCTCCTTAATAGCGCATTAGGGATAATAGCCTTTTTCTCTAGCTAGTACTTTAGTATAAAATTATACTAAGCAAGGAGCTTTGCCTAGTAGACCTATCGTTTACTAAGCTACTATTTCTTCTAGAAGTATTTAAGGTTCTTATAATTAGTTTAGATCTTAAATAAAAATACGCTTCTAAGCTCTATATTCTACTACTCTAAGCACTATATAACAGCTAGTAGCTCCTTATTATAAATCGAGTAGTTGCACTCTACTAAATTGTTTTTCTTTAAGAAGAAAGCAACTAGCTTTAAAGTACCTTTATTATTATACTAGGATAAGGTACTACTAATTATATACCTAGAGAAGTTTATTTTTACTACTATTTTCTAGTCTAGGTCCTATTAAGCTAGAAGTAGTATAGCAATTAGAAGGGCCTTAAGCTACTAAAATATATATTTATAGTTATATAACTAGATATAGAGTATATTCTTTTTTATTAATGCTATTAGAGGAGCAGCGATATTTAAGAAATTAGATATAAAGTCCTAGTAGTAGTTAATAAAGCTAATAAAACCCCTAATGCTCTTTATTATATATAGGCGCTCCTATATCTAGATAGCCTTAATCTTCTTAGAGTCGACTTGAATGCCCTTTCCTGCCTTAATAACGAACCTAAAGTATTTTATACTCTTTACCTTAAACTCACACTTATTAATATTAATCTAGAGACCTATATCTTATAGCCTCTTAAGGACTTTATAGACTTTCTTTTTATAGTCCAATAGCAAGCTACTTAAGTAGATAAGGACATTATTAATATAGGCTAAATAGAACTTATTAAGGAACTCCTATAGAGTACTATTAATATATTATTAGAATATAGTAGGGGCGCCTATTAGTCTAAAGGGAGTAATAAGCTACTTATAAAGTCTATATCTTATCTAGAAAGCTATCTTCTATTTATTGCTCTCTTTAATCTAGATTTTATAAAATATAGAGATTATATCTAGTTTAGTAAACTACTATACTTTAAATAAGCTTTATAATATCTTATAAATTAGAGGTAGAGGGTAGTAGTCCTTATAGGTAATAGCGTTTAGGCTACAATAGTTAATATAGAAGTATAGTCTACTACCTAGCTTCTTAATAAATAGGATTAGAGAGGCTATAGGAGAGCTATTTATCTAAATAAAGTTCTTATCTAGTAGCTCTATTAGGGTTTTCCACAAGACAATTAGTTCCTTATATAATATGCTATATAATAGCCTTTAAGGAGAAGTCTTCTTCTAGCCCTCTATATCCTTCTCTAGTGGAATCTTATAGTCTATACCTAGTTAATATAAGGGAAGTTGATCTACCTTAGCCTAGTTAAATAGGAAGAGAAACTTATAATAGTATAGTAGAAGCTTCTACTATAGATCTATATATTTCTTTAGTATAAGCGCTTTCTTAATATTATATAGAGATATAGCAAATATTTAAGTGCTCTCTATCTAGTTAGATAGGTAACTCTATATCTCTTAGTAGGGTTTTAAAATTGCTCTATTAACTTAGGTAGTCTAGATTTAGGAGGCCTCTCTTCAAGCTCTCTAGACAAGGGTATAGAACACGCTTACCATCTATTAGAAGACTAGTAGGACTAGTCTATCCTCTTAGCTTCTATTCTTAACTATTAAGCCTAACATTCCAATTATTAATTCCCCTTTTATAGGGGAGATAGTTACCTCTTTAGCTTCTATCTATAGTAGGCCTAGAATAATATTATCTTTCTAGTCTAGAATAATATAAAAGAAAATATAGTTCTATTTATAGCTATCGATATCTATATCTATATATATAATGTGCTAAATGACGTCTTTTATAGTAATGTTAACCTAGGTAAGGTCTTAGGGGATAATAGGGATATATAGGAGGCGGAGGTGCTCCGCGAAGTTAAGGCTAATAGTAGTGTAACTTAGATATCTACTATCTATAAAAGCTTTAGTATAGTAGGTTCTATTAATATTAAAATTAATATAAAAGGGGGGGCTATCTATCTTTTTCTCCTATTCCTTCTAAACTTACCTTGCCTCTAAGTACTCCTAGTAACGACTTTTACTAGAAGCTACTCTTTTAACTCCTTATTACTACTCTCTATCTAATTAAATAGCTTAGTCTCTAAATCCACTAGCTCTTTAACTATAGGAAGCCTTAAGCGTAATTTCTTAATATATATCTTAATAGAGGTATTAGGGCGCTTTAGAGGTAGAAGGGGGTACTTAGCGACCTAGTAGCCCTGCCTCCTATATTAAAGATAGCGCTACTCCTTTTTCTAGCACTCCTATTCTTTATTATTAATCTACTTAGCTCGCTTGCCTATAAGTTTCTTATTCTAGCACTATACTATTCTATTAATCCTTATAGGTTTCTAGTCTATTGCCTCTCGAGGAGGCGTAGCAATAGGTTTCTAGTCTAGATGCCTAGTAGCCTTTCGATTAGGAATAGTGCTCCTTTTCTAGAGGAAGAAAGGGGTTTTTATAAATACTCTTTTCTAGATAGCTCTCTAGGCCTTAAGGTTAGCGCCTAAGTTATAGAGCTCTCGAGTAAATCCTAGATAGTCCTTAGGTAGGTAGAGTATTAGAATAAGAAGATCCTTTATCTCGTTGTTAAGAGCTTTCTATAGGTAGTTAATTTAGATTATATTATACTAGGCGGTACCTCCTATATTAGTTAACTACTTCTCGAACCTAGAGTAAAACGCTATAAACAACTCTATCTTCCTTTAGGCTATATTCTCTAGATTATTAAAAGCGTGCTAGGCAATATTAGGGTCCTTATATATAGTAGTTAGGTACTATAGAAAGCTTATTAGGTTATAAGCACTACCTAGGCTACTACTTTTATAGAATATAGCTACTATTAACTAGAGGGAATTGCTAAGCTAGGAGTAGATATAGGTAAATTGGCCTATAAGAGAGCCTAGAAGGTGGCTATTAGTATATAGTTTACCTTCCATCTTAAGTCTCTAGTTCTAGTACTTCCTTTAGTTCCTATTAAAATGGGGAGGGTCTAGAAGCACTATCTTTTTCCTTATCTAACTAGGTAGAGATAGTGGCGTATAAGTAACCTTTAGGATTATAAGTAGTATTAAGGTTGCTTATAGAAATATAAGGTTCTTCTAAAGGGCCTAGATTTATAGTTGGGTTGCCTCCTTCTCGTTAGCTTGCTTAGTTTGTATCTCGTTTATCTAGTTTATTATTTAGGATATTATTTATATTAGCTAGGCCCTATCCTAGAGGTCTATTAGTATATTGCTCGACATCGCTAGTGCTTAGTTAACCTGTAGATTAGTATTTTAAGGTATTGCGTATGCCGTTTGCAACCTTTATCTAGTTAGAGAGATAGCCTTATAAACCTCGCGTAGTACAAGAGCTTTCTTATTAGTATTCTAGTTATACCTAACTACCTAGCTCCCTTAAGCTTAGGGTCTTTATCTTTATAGTATAACGGTTGGAAATTTAGGAATCTATAGCGATCCTCCCGCTTAGTATGCAGCCCCGAATTATTCTTCGCTTAACTAGTCGCTAAAGCTAGTATCTTATAGTATTCTACTTGCCTTATGCTTGACAAGGGCTTTTTAACTAACAATGCTCTATTGTCTAGGCGACGACGAGGGCTAAACAAACACAATCCTCCGTCTAGGCAGATGGAGTCAACAACCTCCTCCACGATCGATAGTGGAAAAAAAGGAAGATTAGTGTAATGTAACGGTCCTAGGCAGTATATTGCAACTAGCTAGTGACGACTCTACGAGTACGCTAATCTTAAGGAGAAAAGAAGAAAGAGACTAAAGGATCATTCCTACAACAAGATCTTCGTCTAACCAGATGGGGATGTAGGTCGCGTAGTAGGCCTAGCGCTATTGTCAAGGGTAGCGAGCCGAGATGGCATCAGGGGTGGCGTCAGGGGTCGGCCGAGGGTCGCCGAGGCCAAACACCGGGCTCAGCCCGTTACAGTCTAAGTGTCTAGCTTAGTCGAGTATATCCGAGGCCGCCAACGAGGCCTAGCCCGTTATATTGAACTGGTGGTTGAACCCTCAACACACCAAACCACCCTCAACAGGATGGGTTATGTAACGCATGGGAGGAGTGAGCCGTCTGGACGGACGAATGGACAAACGCAGCTACAGTGCCTCAACAGGCCCGTAGAAAACAAATAAAAGAAGTCTCCGTCTGGTCAGACGGAGAGGAACCTTAGGAGCTCAACAGCGTCCTTTGGGAAGAAGAGAAAGAAGCCTCGTTGCTTGCCCCCCTGCTCTCTGAGCGGTGGGCGATGGTTCTGTCTAAATACTGTACATGATGCGCCAGGGCCACATGCCAAGGCTGAAAAACACAAAAATGCGACCCCTGTCAGCTCCCCTGAATGCCCCCTGAATGGATGTGTGCAATCCACCCCAGTTCAATATCTAATCCTATCTAGATTTTTAAAAGTAATCTTTAGAGAAGGAACCCTTCTCCTTCGGATACCCCTCAGGGGCTTAGTACATTATAGCTCAGTCTGTCCCTAATGTTATCCTTGTATCATACCATCGTCTGTCGTTCGCCTCCTTCTCCACATCAAACACCACGCCCTTCCTCACCAGGTACCCATCCTGTACTCAATACTTCTGACCGTGACAGGTTCCAAGGGAGATTTAAGAGGGCTAAAACAGTGGTCCTCCAAAAGCCTGGAGAAACCCCGGAAACCTACCGAGCCCCAGGTAGCTGCCAGCCTATAGCTCTCCTACCTAGGGTTGGGAAGGTCATAGAGGCAATAAGTAGCCTTAGGGGTTACTAGAGCTACAGAGGCCTACGGCCTATTGCCAGCCGATCAGATAGGCAATAGGGAGGCTTTAAAGGCCTGAGTAGGCAGCGAGTCGATCATTGATTCTGCGTGCTTTGTCGTCTGCTTGCTGGACAGAATTTGCGCTGGGATCCGCGGTGAAAACTTCAAAGAGGGATAGCCGTCTAAGTGTCTGGGGAAGGTGTCTCTTCACCAGCGGTTGGATCTCTGTCAAAAAGTTGGGGCCAGTGAGCCGACGGACATATGAAGGGAAGCACCTTAGGATACACAGAGGATGGGGACGAAACGTACGCTTATCAAAGACCGGATGCCAGTGGGAACACAGTGGCCCCTTAGGCCCATGCACCAGCTCTTCCAGAGATGGCAGCCCGTCCAAGATGTTCTGGAGGGAGCGGGGCCGGAGCTGGCGGCAAAAATTGCCGGCGCACCACGAGCCGCGCAACATTGTAGACTCGGGGGGGTCTGCCTCGAAAGCGCAGACATGTGTTTTCGAGACGCCTGAGCACCGCCCACCACGAAGACACCGCAACCCGCTGGCCGTTGACGCCATCGTGTTGAAGATCGTGATCGCGATCTTGCCAGCCGTCGCCGTCGTCTCCTCCTCGCTCGTCAGCCCGGAACCGATGGGTCCTGGGCCGGCGGTCCCCGTCGCTTGGCGAGAACACGTCGAGATCCAGCGCCAAGCAATGTGCCGCCCTCCAACCGGCGAGGGTACAAAACAGCCGCCGGATCCCGTTGCGGATGATGGAGGCGTGGTGCTTGGTCGACTCGTAAGACCTCGGCAGTTCGATGTCAAGGCGGATGCGCCGGATGAGCGCCTGCTGGCAGCAGGCCATGAGCGGGAGCTCGTCCAGACACGGCACCCGCAGGTCCAACTGTCTGAAGTTGCGCTTTTCAAAGAACGCCTGCCATTCCTTGCAGACCGAAGCCAGTGTGCCCCATCCGGGAGGTCTCTGTCGCATAACCTCTTCCAGTATCTCAAGGCGCAATTCTGCGGGCAGAGATCCCCAGCGACGAGGACGTGGTCTTGCCGTGGCGGCGCGGCATTCCGTATTGTAACCCATCATGGCGCAACGCTGATCTGCAACTTGTCAGCTGGAGAAAGATGATATGAATGCAAACGGAAGTAGAACCTCGAGCCGCCGTGTTGCTGGAGATCCTGGAGCTGCAACGGTGACGGCGCCCTTGCTTCAGGATGACGCGCGTCGCGCGGCCTGTCCGCGGCCCCTCTTCTCAACAACCTAGGACCGAGCTCGAATTCCAAACATCAGGGATTGAGAAAAACAGGGCGACACCACTGCTTTCACAAATCAAAATGAGGCACCGGCCAGGGGAGATTTGAACGGAGATTCGTGATGAGGTACAATGCAGTATACAAGTCAGGGAGATCGCCTTCGCTCGCTCCAACGCCATTCCAGGTCCTAATTTCAGAATCCCCAAAAAGCTCCCAGGTATACAAATGCACTTATCCAACCAAGTCCAAAGCATCTACGCTCTCACCCCCATTGCGTATCCAACAACGCCTCACCCCCTTCCGTTAACACCCCATGTCCTTGCCCCTGCGCCGCAGTCGCCGTCCCGTCCTCATGAATGCGGAATCCCATTCCCATCACCGCCTTCTGGCTCTGGCTCTGGCTCTGGCGCCGCAGCTGGCTGATCAGGCCCTCCTGCACCCCAGCATCGACTTCTGCCACACATGCACCACTGCCTGGAGCGGCGGCAGCAACTGCGCAGGTGAGCGGTGTGGAAGTAGCGACGGCGACAGGGACGATCTGCCACGCGCCCGGCTTGCTCGAGTACTCGCTTGGCGCCTGGCTGCTGTTGCTGCTGGAGTCATCGTCGTCACCATCGACTGCCGCGCCCTCGGCTACTTGGTGTTGCCCGGGGTGTGGGGTGGTGGTGGTAGCGGTGGCGGTGGGGAGCACGACGTCGCCTTCTGCGTCGTCTTGGTAGATGCGGATATCCTCGTCGTCGTCATCCAGCTCTGAGTGTGATTGCGACTGGGAAGAACCAGTGGTCGGGTCGACATTCTCACCGTCCGACATGGTGCTGTCCCCCTCGGGATCCTCGATGCCCGCCCAGGGTATGTCCTCGGGCCGCAGCGGCTGTTGTTGCAGCGAATGGAAATGCGAGGGCGTGACTTGCCGCCCGAAGCCGTGGAACACGCCTCCTTCGTGGTTGTTCCCGCCGTCGGTGTCGACGCCGTCGAGCTCGTCCTCGTCGCCTTCGTCCTCGTACACGTCGATGTCGATATCAGCTTCGTCGCCGTCGGCCGCGAAGCTGCTCTGTCGCCTGCTTCCCGCCCCGCGTGGCCCGGATGCGTTGCGATGATGACGGTGATGGTGCTGGTGATCATCCTCGGGGTTAGTCATTTCGCTATCGTAAGGATCCGTCTCTGACCCGCGGTCGGTATCCGTAAAGTCCATGTCCTCGTCTTCGTCGTCCTCCTCGTCCAAATCGTAGCCATTAGTCCGCAGCATCGCAGCGGCAGGCAACGGGCCGCGGCTGCCGGCGCGTTGGTAGCCGTACGGCTCGTGCACGGCCTCGCTATGCGGCGTGGCGTAGTAGAACGGCGTCGTCCGGCGCTCCCGGTTGTTGTTGTCGCGCTCCTCGGAGAAGCCGTACGGCCCGCCCGGCGCCAGCGACGGCGAGCGGCTCATGCTGGTGCGGCTCCAGCGCGGCGTGTTGCGCGGCACGATGCTCGGCGAGCGCGTGAAGCGGCGCTTGGGCACAGCGACGGCGGCGACCGAGGTGGGAGCGGTGTTGATGTGGTGGGTGGTGGCGAGCCGCGGGCTAGGCCGGGGGCTGGGGCGTGGCACGAAGGGGGAGGAGCGGCGCTCGTAGGCCATCGCGCCAGCTGCGTGGGTCGAGACGCGTCGTCGCGACTGCGCCGGAGACATGAGGGCCGGGCCAACAGGCGGGAGAGAACCGGTGCGGATGTGTGGTGGCCACGAGCCCTTTCGCTCGCGCTGGATGAGGGGCGACTGCGCACGCGAACGACTAGGCCCGTTGGACAACATCGGCGACTGCACGCCCGTGTAGAACTGCTGTGACGGCTCGGTTGACGATCGCCTGGACACACGCTGATGGATAGAATGACGGAGACTGACGGCCGAGGAGGCGGGGACACTCGGGGGCTCGTCGAGACGGTCGTTCCAGTTCCAGCACTCCTCCAGAGCGTCGGCTTCTGGAACATCCCCAATGCTGCTCTGCGAATCGGCGTAGACCCGACTCAACTGACGCAGCTTCTGCCACGACCAGCCCGTTTCGAGTGCGTGATAACCCAGGGGGTGGTCCTGGAGATACGCCTCTGGCTGGGTGATATAGAGCCGTTGGAGGCCGGTCGCCTTCATGACGACGCTCGACACCAGAAACGTAAAGTCCCACAGCGCGGGGGTCGCCATCTCGGCAGGTGAGAGAAAACGGAGGCGTGAGTCTTTATGAAGCTTGCGCAGCGGGACCCAAGCCTGCCGCAGGCCGAGGAACTCAGCCAAGGGGTAGTCGGGTGCGAACCCTGAACGACCATCCGAGTTCGCCGATATGCGCAAGATGTCGCCAAAGGCGTTGTGGACGGCGAGCTGAACGCTCCGAGCATCGGCTCCTCTGACCAGGACCGTCTTAATAAGGCCGCGGCTCCTTAGGCGCTGGTCGATAGCGCGTCCTGCCGCGAACGCCCTCGGCAGTAGCCAGTTCGAGTCAGCACTCTGCCCTACCCATTCTTGGAATTTCGGCGACTGCGGGTCGGGGGTGGCCCTGCTGAGCGTGTTGGGCATCTGTGTCCAGTCGTCGCCATTCGAGCCGATCGAGCGGCGCTGATTCGGAAATTCCCTCGACTCGATCCAAATCCCTTTCAGCGGGAACGGCAGGAAGACGACCTCGAGCTCCCAGGGGTGGGCGTACGACGGCGAGGCGGCTGCCTGGAGCTGACTGACCTGGGCTCGCAGTTGCTGCAGCTGGCTGTAGACCTCGGCGCGATTCGAAGGGAGCACGGTGGCGTTGGTCGATACGGAGACGACGCTGGCCGTGGCGTCGTCGGCGCCCCCGTCCTGCTTGACCACCCGCCGGCTGCTTGCGACGCTCCCGTTGTCGTTGAGAATCTTCTCCACTTCTTCCACTCGCGACTCGAGCTCGGTGACGCGCAGATCGACATGCTCATGCTTGTCGTGGCAGTCGTCGTGACCAGCAATTGAGAACGAATTGCTCTCGAGCCTGTCAAGACGTTGGTCGTGACTGTCGATCCGACCGGAGAGCTTTTGGTACGCAGAATCCGAGCCGAATGCCGAGCGCGCTTGTGAGGGTGACGCCTTGGGGGTGGAAGCAGCATCCGTGGCAGCACATCCGGGATCCTGCGCCATCTCGACGCCGTCATTTTCAGGAATCGGTTCTGGACGGCGCGCTTCTGGCCGCAAAGCTGAGGCGCCACTTAGCGTCTGCAGCCCTCTCCCGGCAAATGGCCTCAGATATCTCCCTTGGCTGGAAGAGGCAGTCGATGGCGGCGGTGGGGGCGATAGTAGACACTGAGGGGGGAACGGTGGGAGTCCATTGGCACGTTCAACTTGAGACCGGGTGAGTTCTCCCCAGCTGTTGAGCGTATCCGGCATAGGGCTGTCCTGTCTGTGGCCGGGATCCTCACGTCGGGAAGGGTTGGCGGCCTCTATCCGCGGCGCGGATACCGAGTCGTGGAAGTCCAGCAGATTGAAGTCCAGCGACGCGCCCAAGCTGGGAGGCATGTGCAGCGTGGCAAAGTCCTGGACCGGGCTCAGCGGCTCCCGGTTGGTCCTGGGCCTCTGGTTCTCCTGCTCACCGGTAGCGGTGACAGCAACAACAGCGGTCATGGCTCCGGCTTGCGTCTGCCCGGGCTGGACGTCCTCATGGAAGCAAGCGTGATGCGAGCACATACAGACCTCGGCCTGGTTGGAGACCACATTGTCCTGGAAGATGCCCCCGCTGAGCGACGCGCGGCTCCAGAACCTGCGGCAGCCGCAGCGCGGCAGATTCTGGTCCGTGTAGTTGCATGGCCCGCCGGGGAGCGCCGGGGCGGCCGGCTGCGGCGCGTGGGCATCGCTGTAGATGTCGAATACGTAGGAGCTGCCGGGCGCGGGTATGTCAAAGGGTGTGGCAGCCATTGAGGCCTCGGGGCACCATCTCCCAGAGCGATTGGGCTCTGAGAGACCTGAACCAAGGCGTGTGGAAGAGTGGGATGGGAGTCGGTGTCGGGATACGGAGCGGCGACGACGACAGGAGACCGGGATCGCGAAATCGGGGAGGCAGGCAGGTTCCCGGGGCGACCCAACACCAGACGGGCTGGGTCGTGATCAGACGACGGCGGCTTTAGTGCATGATACTGCGCACAGGGTCAGCCTCTTTCCATGCGTCGGCCGTCGCGACCTCTGTCCCAGCCCAACTGAACCCGGCAGAAGCCAGGCCGCGCGAGAATGCGTGCAAGTTTCTGCGCGGGGGACATGGAGGGACGATAGGCCAGGCAGAAAGGGCGCAGACCGACTCTTGATATATATGCGTGTTCGAGTCGTCGGCTGAGCACGAAGAGCGGTTGAAGGGCGCACAGTCGCAAACGGGTCGATCTAGGATCGCAAGGCGCAAAAGCAGGCAAAAGTGAGGCGCAGGCAGCTATCTCTCTCCCACTCGAATTGTCAGGTGTTGGTCCGGACGTGCAGGGCAGGTGCGTGCAAGTGTTGGGAATGGACAAGGCGGGGGTGCGGGCATTGGCCATTTGTCGCTGAGCAGCTGCCAGGTGGGCCAGGCTCGAGCCAGGGCGGATGAACTCCATGTGGAGCTTGCAACCCCCGCATCCCTGTCCGATGCGCAATCGTCCATTCGCTGCGTCAGGCGGACGTGACTCGGAAAAAGCGGACAGGGATGCTGCCTCTGTTCAAGCGTTCACCGTTTAAGCGAGGGGTCACTCGCTCCTTCTTCGGGCTTGCATGCAGCAACGGCAGGTGCTGTTGCGGTTTCTGGGGCGTTTACCTGCTGGGCTTGTTGTTGCCTCGCCGCTGGTGCATCGCGAGGCCATTGGCCGCCCGTTTCGAGCAACGCGTCAGGTCGTGCTGGTCGGCAGCGGGCCGCCTCGGAATTGGCTGTCTGCCCCCTGTCTGTTTCGATTGTCTGGCACACAGGAGCTGCTTGATTGGCGCAAAACTACTTTAGATCCCTGCCGTCCGTCGCGTTGTTTCGCGTTCGAATGACGCTGCTTAAGATCCAGAACGGACAGGGAATGGCGCTTCGATTCTCCGTAGTCCCGTGCCCAATCGTCAAGCACCCGTGGCATGCTGCTGCGAACGATCTGGAGGTCCTGGAATTATCCATTCTCAGACATGCTCAGTCAAGCCTGCAACACCACCAGTCTTTCGGCAGCATGTCTCAAATAGCGTAGGTGACCGACATCTATAAGTTTGCCGACATGCATACCGCAAATATGGACCTTCAGCGACAGGAACATCAGATTTCCTAGCACGGCGACTAGCGGAACTCTCCAGACCTCGGATCATTCCTACATGTGCCTAGCGCAACGGTTACTCCTGTTCCACATAGCCCTAAAGTCGACGAGCTGTAGGCCAAATCTCAGGTGTCATGCTACAGTGCCGACTCTCATATCAGACTCCTCGACCAAGGACCCGCTAGCGGGTAGGAGCAATTCCCAGTTTGCAAGGTCGCCGCCAATAACCACTAGAGACGGTTCATTGTAGGCGATTTCGAAATCCTCCGCGACCTTAACTCGGACTCTATACCTGCCGTTCAGCTGCATCAAGAGGCACTTGTTAATAGGGACGGTATCTTTAGCTTTAGATTAGAGAAGCTCTTAGCTATCAGCCCGGAGACTGCAGTGAGCAAGAGCGAGTCCTCCAAATTCCTGAAGTAGATACACGAAAAGAGGGGTCGTTCAAACTTGCGACTGGACCCATGTTCATCGGGAGATCAACCCTAAGACCGCCGGGGAACAAATGGTGAAGATGAAAGGGAGATAAACCTGGAGGAAAGGCTGAGGGGGCGGCTGCTGAGAACAAGCGAGAAAAATGCTGGAGACACTACATACTAGAGCTCAAGCCAGCAGCGGCTGGCAGCTCTCTAATTTAGCTTTTCGTATCACAAAGCAATGCAACGCGCCTCAGATGTGATGCATCATTCCACGCAAGTTGAAACGCTCATCGCAGCGACTTGATTCGATTCCAGATACGCACAAGCTGGTATTTGTATATTAGGAACCGAAGGACAGTTAGCCAACTTTTTTTTGAAGGGACTGAAATCAACCATTTCTTCCAGCAAGTCTCACGAGCGAGAAGGCTGCAGGAGTTGCCTCAAGTATGAGAACACAATTACTAAAAATCTCTCCCCCCTGGCAATTCAAAAAAAAAAAACCATTATTCTGACCTAGCAATCGGAGATCTACGTACGGCTACTTATTCCCAGCCATTGAAGTATATAATTTGCAAATTCAACAGGTTCCTTCACATCAATGAGCATCGGGGTGACTGCTTGCTCCATCGTTCTGTTTCATGTCATCCAGCCCGTCTTTGTTCGCTGCCCTCGCCCTATCCGAGTCTCTCCAGTCCGCAAAATATTCGGCTCCGGCCAATCTCATAAGCTCACACTGTTCCAGGTCTGGGCGTGATTTCGCCACGTTCTCAAAACGCTCAAGATTGACCTTAGAGCCGGGTAGAACCCAGACGCCCTTGCCGTCCTCGGTCCAGCCAAAGATTGTGTTCTTCGCACCATCCAAGGACGGGCCGGGTGGCCCGCGCTCCTTCGTGTGGGCGTTGACGAGAGCGACGAGCTCGGCTTGCGACATGTTGCGAAGCTTGGATAGCTCGGTAGAGGGGTTGAGGTCCATCGTGGGGACAGAAGGATGTTTCGATGATGCGAGGCGAATCTGGGGGGGCTTATGAGGGCTGGCAAGCCGTAATGTTTTATGGAAGGCAAGAAGGGGTAGAGTTCTTCCAGCTGAAAAGAGCGAACTGGACGGAGCGCAAGTGACTGAGGGGCGG
This sequence comes from Chaetomiaceae sp. R4402, assembly GCA_023628555.1. Classification (NCBI taxonomy): domain Eukaryota; kingdom Fungi; phylum Ascomycota; class Sordariomycetes; order Sordariales; family Chaetomiaceae; species Chaetomiaceae sp. R4402. The sequence goes on along the minus strand of JAMAKO010000036.1, from coordinate 795 downwards.
GTTTATGTACAGTCAGGGTTCAAAAGTCTGTCACACCCCACATCAATTAAACGCGCGTCGCGACACGACGCGCACATCTTCCATCTTCCAACAAACCCAATTTCAGCCCACCATGGTCAATTGGCCGAGATCGGGGCCAAATTGACGGCCGGCCGTCAACCTGGCCAGGAACTATCGCCAACTGCACGTGCAGCTATTGTAGGTGCCGTTGCAGCCGGGGCTAGCCAGTCGGCTATTGCCCGCGCTAACGGTCCCAGGCAGTATATTGCAACTAGCTGGTGACGACTCTACAAGTACGCTAATCTGAGGGAGAAAAGAAGAGAGAGACTAAAGGATCATTCCCACAGCAAGATCTTCGTATAACCAGATAGGGGCGTAGGTAGCGTGGTAGGCCTAGCGCTGTTGTTAGGGGTAACGAGCCGAGATAGCATTAAGGGTGGCGTTAGGGGTCGGCCGAGGGTCGCTAAGGCTAACATCGAGCTTAGCCCGTTATGCTAATAACGACTCTATATATATATTAAACTTAAAGAAGAAAAGAAGAGAAAGTGAAGAATAGCTTCCCTATAGCGCCTTCTTGTCAGGGGCTCGGGCTTTGCCCGGGCTGGTACGTACAGGCCAATGCCCGGATATAGGGGGCTCCTGCCCGTCTCCGGCTCGGCTCCGGGAAGGAGCTAGCTTGCATGCCCTCCTCCAAAAGGGTTCGCCCCGGACAGGTCCTTGTAACTCTCTTTTCTCTTCCTTAGATCGTTTCAATAACACTCTGCACGCCTATCTACAGTTGCCATAGGGCCAGTG